>ML804764.1:244011-261319 GCA_009831015.1 Picea engelmannii
GCCTAAAGCCGACATAAATAAAATAACATTACTAATCTAAATTACAACTAATGGCCTAAAGCCGACATAAATAAAATAACATTACTAATCTAATATGCCCCAATTAAGTGGTAATGAGCCAATATTAGGGCTTAACAACCATGGTGCTAGACTCTTGTGGCCATGAGACCTCTGGATGGCCCCAACTCTATGAGACAGACTTGGACTTCGCCATCACCTACCAAATGTTGGGTGCAAACACAGTTGTTGATAATTTTCATCTTCGAGATGGGTTGTTGTGTCATCTATGCCATATATGTGTTCCATCAAGAGAGCGAGCGAAGATAATCTAGGAAGCCCACTATAGTCAGGTGGTAGGACACTTCTGCATCGAAAAGATAGTGGTGATGCTACAGAAACATTTCTACTGGTCGAAACTTCGACAGGAGGTCAACAAGTATATCAGGTCCTGCACTGCCTGCGCTATTGCCAATCCGACCACTAAGAAACAAGGCATGTACACCCCTCTTCTTAATCCTGAAAGGCCATGGGAATCCATATTAATGGACTACATGTTGGGCCTCCCATCCACCAAGTGGGGAAATTTATGTGTTTTTGTGGTTGTTGATCACTTTTCTAAGATGACAATTATGGTTTCCTGAAAGAAGAACATCACAGCAGAGGCCACTGCCAAGCTCTTGTTTGAACGAGTCTGGGTACATTTTGGAATCCCACAAATCATTTTCATAGATCAGGACAATCAATTTATCATCACATTATGGTCAAGCCTCTGGTCACTACTAGACACCAAGCTCACCAAATCCATGGCCTTCCACCCCCAGACAGATGGAAAAATCGAGGTCGTAAATCGAATGATTGTGCATATTCTTTGCATGTATAATTCAAAGAAACCTTGCACATGAGATGAGATCCTTCCCTATGTCCACCATATCTACAACCGAGCCATGCATAGCTCAACTAACCACATCCCCTTTCAGGTGGAGTTGGGATTCCAACCATTGGATCCCATAGATGTTGCACTTCCCCTTGCGATCACCTCGACCGACTCGTCTCCTTCTTCAACTGAAGCTGAAAAAGCCACCCAGTTCATTGAGCATATATAGCACATCAACCAACAGGTTCAGGATATCCTACAAAATTCCAATCACAAGTACAATCAGCACCATGATCAACATCGGATACCACATAAGTTTCAGGTGGGCGGCAAAGTTTGGTTTCACTTGCAGAAAGAACGCCTTGCAGGACCCCATCGAAAGCTTCGCCCACTCCATTATGGGTCGTACACCATCTCCAAGGCTATGGGGGATAATTCTTTTGAGATCAAGATTCCTTCTTTCCTTGGCCTACGCTCAGTGTTCAACGTGGATCTCCTTCACCCTTATTTCCCACCATTATTGGACACCTCAGATGTAGTTGAACAGATGACACCAACATAGCTCAAAACTGAATGAAAAATAAAAGGAATGCAATGATCATATTGTGGACACACATATCAAGGGAACTTGACAACAAGGGATCCAACTTTATCGAGTCGTCAAAGCAGGGCAACTCCTACACCAAGGCAAGTGGCTCATCCGGGGCCAAATTCAGTAGAAAGTTCCTTATATGATGGGGGAACTCAATGAAATGGAGACCATTGCTTCATATGGAGGGAGGATTTATCTAGGTGTATATCGGTGGCTACCCACCATTTTCAACTGGATCAAAATAGTTTTCTGGCAAATTTGGCAATTTACTATTTTTAGCAGTTTTAACTTATGGGCCATTTTGAGGACCTAAATGAAGATTTTTCGGGACAGAGCTTCTCAATGATAGGATAAGGCATTATTGAGGCCCCAAAATGAATCTCCTCGATGATACCTTTACAATGGACTATCATATTCCTAAAAAGGAGATCGTATGCAAAAGTTACGACCCCGGGAAGTTGATGTACTAACTTACCCAGACGGGGCCCACGTGACTTTTTGCACTTCATCTCCTAGGGTTAGGTTTTTGGATGTCTAGGGTTTTTGGAATTACTGTTTATTTTAAAAAGGCGTTCAAAGCCTCATTGTAATCATCTTCTTGCAAATGAGAGCAACTGTCACATCTCTTCTCAAAGATAAGATGCCACCATTCTAGCAAGCTTGTTTTCGCTGCATTTTACAGTTTCATCTTATTTCCTTATTGACTGATATTTTTTTTTAAGAACCTATTAATAATCGATATTCATTTCATTCTGCTCATAAAATATGGATCACCATTTTTTTAGAAATTCTCCAAATGTTGATTTCCCTGCTTTTGTCATTATCTTTCAGCGTGCCTTCTGAAAAACTAGAGGTGAATTTGTGAAAAATGAAAGAGGTTTTTGTTTACAGCATGCTCATTCAAAAAAATCTCTCTCATATTTTACACATATATCATGGTTGGGAAAAATCAAGGACACCTTTGAGGCCATTTTTTGAGAAATTTGCCAAATGTTGATTTCCCTCTTTTTGTCATTATCTTTCGACGCACCTTCTGAATAACTGGAGGTGAAATTGTGAAAACGTAAAGAGGTTTGTGTTCCGAAATTTCCCATTCAAAAAACACTCTCTCATATTTTACAAAAGTATCATAGTCTGAGAGAATCAAAGAGGTATTTGAGGTCATGTTTCCAATAAATTCGCCAAATTATGGGTGAGTTTTATCTATCTATGTTCCAGTTCAGTCTCCAGCTAGAGTGCACGTGGGCATCCATGCAAAGTTGAAAGACAAAAAAACTCGGGAAGAAACCTTTATATGAGTTTGTTTTACTCTAGTTATCAACATGAGCTCTTGTTGCACTAATATAACTTTTGTTTAAGTCTAGTGAGAGGCATTGTTACCACTTGTAATAAGCTGATGTATTTTGATAAAAATAATGCTTTCGAGGTCGAATTAAGGAGAATATTATGAACTAATGGTTCGAATAAGATTCACTCAAGTTAAACAATGATTATAATTTGTGATTAAGGAGTGGTAGTTAAGTTGATTGATATGGTCTAGTTGTAATGTGAAGTTTAAATTTTGAGTTAGATCCTAGAAAGGTGGTCAAACCTTTTAGGAAAAAAAGATAAATAGATCAGTTTTTGTATGGTTTAGGGGGGAGTTTTTGGTGGAAAATAGAAGTATCAGAAGGGTTAGACCTAGTTACAATATTGTACATTTATCTACCTAATGAATATATGTTGATGACATATGTTTTTCTTACTCAAATGTGTATGTGTTTAATATAATATTGAATGAAAATTTTGTGATGTGTACAAAGTACATTTCCTTATTCTTTCAGCCATTGTTTTAATTTATCTTTTCGTTGATTATGCAACTAGTTATACAACTATTGTTTAGTGAAAATATCAACTAATTGACAACCTATTGGATGATGTGCATCTAGATTTTTTTTAAGTCTTAAGATGTTATTTTAAGCCTTTATTCCCATATAGCAAGCAATTCATTGCATTGTTAGCTATTCTCTCTAGTCTTTGTATTTCATATCCCCAAATGTCCATTAATATAAATACCATTAGAAAAGGGTATTTTACCTTCATACTATGTGGCATGTCCAACAAGATTATCATATTTGAAAACCCATCCTTCAGTTGACCAACAAAATCAAATTATCAAAAAACCAACCATTCCAAACTTGAGGTGTCCTAGCTATTCCCTTTACCAGTCAGGTGTATATTTTAGGACCAATAGTCTGTATGAAATCTGTAAAGAATAACTTGTTATAAATGATCATCCACATAATTAGAGTGATCGTTTTTGGGGAAACTTCAAAAATCCAGAGTGAAATTGTGAGAGTGATGCCACAGAAGAAAATTAGGTTGATTGTTGAAGACCAAAGTGTTTTCTTTACCTCTCTTTCCCGTCATTGCTTCAATTCCAGTGAGCATCCATAGCCCTGATGAAGATACCTTGGTATCATACAAGAATGGCCTTGCTGCCAAAGAGCGTCCATAGCCCCGACGGGTTTACTTGTACTTCCCATGATTTTCAATAGCGTTTTCAACTTCCTTATGATTATTCTTTTGAATCCACCTTTTAGATATAGAATTTAGATATTGAAAATGAAATATAGGTGATGATAAATAGGAATCGGGGTGATACGAAAGTCATTTTGATATGCTAGCCTCAGTCAACAAATTTTCTTAGTGGGTTTGAAAACACGAAGCACCGATACATTTTAAAATTGGGGAATAATGGGAAGAGACACTAGATTTAAGTGGAAGATAACGAATTCAATACATTTCAGGAAAATTGAAAGGAACATCATTGAGACTTGAGAGTGGTCACATAAGAGTGAATAATGGATGAAAATTGTCGAAAGGTAGAAAATTTAAATGTCATAAGGTTTTATTTTGGTACAGATGAACAAGTTACTCTTTTCTATGTTACCATTTGTTGACGGGGATAAACCTATGTCTCTGATGCAAAAGAACGACTTGTCCAAATTAGAAGACAATGGCAGGGGGGTTATTTAAACTAGAAAACTGAAGAAAAAGGAAGAAATAAACTCAAATAATGGTCATATTATTGAAAAGAAAAACTAAAAACTAAAAATACAATTGAAAAACTACTATGTACAGGGCTACATCACCATAGGTTATCAAGAGAAGTATTTATTCGGTATTTGGCCATTTATAGGGAATTCCTCCCCATCTCCCTATAATGTTTTGAGCCTAAAACTCCTAGGGCCTATTTTATGGTAGATCGGATAGGGTCCTAGCCATAGTTTATGGAATTTGGAACGTTTTCCTGTAATTTCATTAGCTTTGTCCCACTTGAGAACAAGATCTCCTTCTTGGAAATATTTATTTCCTACATTTGATTTATCGAACCACCTTTTAACCATTTCTTGGTGTTGAGTCAAGTTCAACTTAGATTTTTACCTTTCTTCTTCAAGTTTTAACAACATGTTTAACCTTTCTTGCATTAGCGGACAGTATTCATCTTGGACGGATTGGGCCAATTGTAAAGTAGGTAGGAAAGTATGGGTTGGAACCATGGCTTCTTGTCAGTAAACCAGGAAAAAGGGGGAGTTGTCAATGGATGACTTGGGAGTTACTCTATCATCCCAAAGAGCATTTTGAAGAGAAAGATTCCAATTTATTTGATTATCGTTGACGGTCTTCTTGAGGATTTTAATGAGTTTCTTATTAGTGGATTCTGCTAGACCATTTCCTTATGGATAGTAATTCCCTGAGTACTTAACCTTGATGTTTTTTTCGAGGGTGAATTCAATTAGATTAAGAGAAAAAAAAAATACTTGGAATTATCAAAAACTAAAAACTCTCAAATTCCAACCCTGGAAATGATGTGTGATTCAAGGAACGGAATCACCTGATTTTCGTTGATGGTTTTCAAAGGGATTGCTTCACTCCATCTATGGAAATAATCAATGGTTGTTAATATTTATTTATGCAACTGCGATGAGTTTGGATTGATCTCCTTGATAATGTCAATCCCCCACTGTTGGAAGGTGTGTTTGATGATGATAGGTTGTAATGGGAAATAAACTTTATTTTCTCTTCCAATTGAGGTTTGGCACCCTTGTCATTTCCTATCATATCCATGAGAATATTTAAATAAGGAAGTCTAGTAGTACCCTTCTCCGAGGATTATTTTGTATAGTATTATTCCCACTGTAATGTCCTCTTGTGGGTCCACCATGGAGCTCAAACATGGCTTTCTTGGCATCCCTTTTCTCCATGAACCTAAGGAAAACACTATCATACTTTTTTCTGCATAGAATCCCCTGTATCATCTAATATTGGGTGGATTTGAGCCCTAGATACCTTTTCTTCTTAGGGATCAAATAGTGTGGAGCCTATCCATGAGTCAGGTAATATTTCATTTCATAGAACCATGTATCTGAACCAACTGAGATGTAGCATACTTATTTTTCAAATATCTCAGAATCTTGATAGAAAGCATCTTCATGAGATTCAACACAAGGGAATTATGCAACTAATTTGCATAGCCCTTGTCCTTTAATGATCTTTGCACATTTTATCTCTAGGTCATATTATTGTAGAGATATAATACAATTTTCTCTCTTTTCTACTAGATCCTTTTGTACTAGGAGGTTCCTAACAACTGGGTAAGGAACAATAACCTTAGTTTTAGATTTGAGTAATAATGGAAAAAATTGTTTGACAACTTTGAACACCTCATATGCATGTTTATCAACTTCAATATAATTCAACTCAGCTCCTTGTAGGACTGAACTCATAAAATCCACAAGAAACTCATCTCCTTTTGAGTTTTTATGTGTTAAGACTGCCGCAAATGAAGTATGGGAGGAAAATGTGTAGAGGATGAAATATCGATCAAAATATGGACTCAAAAGTGTTGATGTTTGATTAATATCTTCTTTTATTTTCTCGAAATCCTCCTTTTCTTTACATCCCCAACTAAATTGAACATTCTTATTTATCATATAATGTAGGGGTTTACTGTCTTGGCAAAAATGGGTATGAATCGTCGAATGAAACTTATATTTCTAAGGAATGACCACATAGATGTTTTGTTGTGAGGGGGAGGAATATTAGTGATCGCTTCTATCCTGTCGGTTTCAATATTCATACCATGTTTGGAGACAATGAAACCAATAATTTTTCCTTCATTTACGGAAAAAATGGATTTCTTGGGGTTCAGAGATATCCCTTATCTCCTGCATCGATTAAATACCTTCTTCAAGTGAGATACATGGTCCTCTTTATTATTCGAGAAAATGGTCACATCATCTAGGTACACTACCACATATTCTCCCAGGAGACCTATAAAGGCAATCTCCATGGCTCGTTAAAAAGTGGCTCCAACATTTTTCAGTCTGAAAGGCATATTTTTGTAGGTGTATGTTCCCCATTTGGTTATGAAAATTGTCCTAAGTTGGTATTCATGAGATACTAGGACTTTATTATATCCCGAGAATCCATCTAGCAGGGAGATCGTTTTCGCTCTAGACACACATTGTAGAATTTGTTCCATGGGAGTCACATGGTCATTATATTTTTCTGAGGCTCTATTTACATTTATAAAATCAACATAGAGACTGATATGCCCATTATTTTTCCTTATCGACACTAATTTTTATATCCACTATGTATTCCTTACTAGAACAATGATTTTGACTGCCAACAATTTATTTAGCACTGCTTTAACTTGAGTTTCAAGACTAGGGTGCATTTTCCTCAACCTTTGTTGGAGAGGCTTGGTTTGAGCTTTCATGGAAATGACATGCTACATAATATTTGTATCATATTTCTTGAGGTCCTCATACATCTAGGAGAATATATCCTTATATTATTTAAATAACTTGATGTATGCCTTCCTTTCTTCAAGATAACATTTTTTTCCTAGGTTGATGTTCTGAGGAGAAAACTCTAATACCAATTTTACTTTTTCAAATTGTAGGTATGAGCTGTTGGTCTTGCAGTTCGTGACCTTCTTGAATTTTTCTTGAAGGTCTTAGAGTTTTTCTAGCCTGACCACACTCCTAGGAATATTTTTGGACGAGCCTATTGCGTTTGTTGTTTCATCATTATCATTATTATCAGTATTCATCAGCATGTCACGTTGGCCTTCATCTATGATAGAATCCATGAAGGTATCTTTGAGGTGTAGAAAATTGGTGAGTTGATGGTCATCGTCAAAGACCCTCCAACTTACGATATTGTTTGGAATTGATGGCCTGTACAAAAATTCAATAGAGAAGGAGTTAGGCATCAATCTATCTGAGGCTATTAATCTAGATGCCACATTTTCCAGCAAATCAATGTCATAATTTAACGACCGGGGAACAATGTTAATATTGAAAGTAGTGAAAGATTTAATTAGGTCTCAGACCTCGGACTGATAAGTTTTTAGGTGACTTGAAAGACAATGAATAGTGTTTCATACCAGTCTGACGATGATTTCAAAATCACCAAATACCTTGATTTTTTATGCTTTCAAGTTAGTTTCCTTTCTAAGTCCTTGTACAAGGGCCTCCCATTCGACGGTATTGTTGGTGCAAGGAAATTCCAGTCTGAATGCAATTAACATTTTAGTACCTTTTGGGTCATTTAGTATGCAATTTTCTCCTATGCCTTCCAAATATTTTGATCCATCGAAAAATAAAATCCACATATCAGGATCACCTTTTTTTATTTCAACTGGTATTTTTGAATTTTCATATTTTTTGGTTTTATAGAGGTTAATGGAGCTAGTGCATTTTTCTGACTTATCTCTAGAAACTATATTAGTTTGTACATCTAGGGGATTATTAGTTTGATCAACTATATTGATACTGGACTCAATAATCTGGGTGCAATGAAGGACTTGGGATTTTTCATCAGATTCCACGAGTGTTGATGGTTCAACTTTGAAGTTCCCAAAAAATGTATCAAATGAACAATTCCCAAGAATGGAATGATTGAACATCACTGGTTCATTCAGATCATTCAAATCAGTAACAAAAAGTTTCATGTACCTTTCTCTGTCAATCCTGATTTGGTTCATTTTATCGTTGAAAGGGAGCCATAAATGGGACCATTCGGTAGAAAAGTAGCCATTTAACATGGCTGACCAATATCGACTTAAGAGCATTCCATAGTTATCAGGAATGTCCACTACTTTTATATCTATGGTTTGATGAAATTTTGGGTTAACAAACATTCCGATAAAAACCTTTTTCAATTCTCTGAACACCTTAACTTTAGTTCTATCTAATTGGATGATCTAAATGTTAAATGGTTCAAGTTTGATGTTAATATTCTCACATACTTTAAGGGGCATGACATTAGAAAAATCTCCTGAGTCCACCATGAAATTATGAACATTCATATTGAAGACTTTGAAAGTGATGAGAAAAGGGGGGGTGTTGGAGATGGATATTTGACCTATTAAGGATGCATTAGTCGCAACCTGAATTTTGGATGGATTGCCGTTGTCAGGTGAATTTACCTTTGTGATTACCTTTTTGATTCCTGAAATCTAGGAGAAGTTTTACCTTGCAACGTCCTGATGAAATTTTCTTGGATTTGTGGAATCTTCATGAGTTCAAAAAAATAAATGTTGTATTTTGTTTTCTTTAGATATTCTAAAAATTCATATTCCAATTCAGCCAAGGGTGTAGGCAAAGTATTTTGTTTTGTTGTTTGGTCTATTGTTTTAGGATTGGAGGAGATATTATTAGATGAATTAGGGGTAGTATTGGTCGAAAGAGAATTTTGTTTGGGAGTAGTGGTAGTGGGAGAAATGGGATTAGGGGTACCGGGGGTGTTATTGGGAATATTCGTACTGACACTCCTACTGGTTACATTTTTTTCTGAGATGTGTACTTCTTCAGCTTCTTCTTCATCTTCTCCAAAAGATATGTCCAAAAAATAATTGAACTGTTCTTCAACTGGCTCATCATATTCTTGGGGTTGTTCGTGATTTTCTTGACCTCCATCTCCCTCATCAGTGGTTTTAGTCTTATTATATGTTACCCAAGTTTGAAGGTTCCGAAAAATATCTTCCATATTGATACCTTCCTTCTGAGAGGGAGTGGCTTTACTGGTTGGAGGAGTGTCATTATATTTCATGGGTGGGAAATTAAAAAACCTTTTTTGATTGGAATAACCCTCTCCATTACCCATTTTTATGTCTACCAAGTCATTGGACAACTTTTTCATGATTCTTTGAAGAGATTCCATATCCATCGAATAAGAGGGATTTTTATCTTCACTAGATTTAGATGTAGATATTTTACTTGTACCTTTATCTTTAGACAGTTCTAAGTTTGAACTAACATTTAAACTTAATAGATTTTTCTCAAATTTAAAGGCTTCCTAAAAATCTTCTTCTAGAGTATATTTTTCAAAAACATTTACATACATGGCCATAGACATGGGTAAACTAGAGGTGTAAAATTCAATAGTGATGTCTTCAACAGGTTTTGAGGCCCGTGGGATTCATTTTAACAAAGTGAGGAGCAATTGATTGTAATCAGTAAATAATTCTTTTGAATCCATATTTACCCTTGATAGTTTGAGAACCCAAGTGGCTGGTGTTTTCTTTTCCCCAAATTTTCAGAGGAAAGAGTTTTCAAAAGTTCTCCAATTCAGAATAGAGGCTTCTTCCAAAGAGAAATTCCACGTTGATGATTTTTATTCAAAGGTAAGGGGAACCAGAAAGTAGACTAAATATTAGTTATGAATGCTTTGTAGCCTAATAGACAACATGCATTTACTAACATGGTTCTCGGCTGAATCGTTTTTGTCGGGATCAAATTTAGGCAGGAATTTCTCAGGGTGTCTAGGCATGTCATGCTGAATTCCTGGTACAAAACCTACATCAGAAAACAACCAAGGCTAGTAGGGGGGAGGATTATGGTTCTAATTTTCTCCAGCCATGTTTAGAGGTTGATATACAATGATATTATGGGGGTTATATTCAAATTCACTCTCAAATCCACCCCCTTCTTCTAACTTGTTTCTGGGGGTGTGAGGGGGAGACTCGAGAGGTGAGGGTGGTCTACCTCCTGCTCCACCAGTGAGTATATGATACTCACTATTAAATTTCAAAGACTCAAGGAAATCATATGTACCTTCAAGAACATGATATTCAGGAGTTCCAACCGAACGATTCTTGATAGGAGTAAGGGTCAATGAAATATGGATCTGTATGAAATACGGGTCAAGGTATTCTTGATTTTTAGGCAGAGAGTAATATAAGTGCAATTGTTCGATATGGGTACTATTTTTTCTAGTTAGTGCACGATTAGTTCGTTCGGTCAAGCGTTGGACTATAGATTCAATCTATAAGAGAGTTAGGATATGAGGTTGAGAAGAAGAGAAACATGTTTTGGGATGAGAGGGAACACGGTGAGTGTTGATATGAGATGGAGTATTCACCATATATTATGAAGAGAATACATTATGTTCAGAATAAATTTGATACGAATCAGTCGTGGAATAAAATCTTACTTGTGGGGAAGAACATGAATAATTCAAATTTCCATTTGTAGACATTCAGTTCTATGGCCCTCCTTCTAGCACCATTTTCGTTGATGGGCCAAAATGACACGTTCAATCAGTTGAGGGAAAACGCCTGATGGCAGGGCCCAATTAGACCCACTCTTGTTTGGAGTAGCTCCTCCGACAATATTTTGGCATGGTTAAAAACTAACTAAAATACTAACTACACTATGAACCTAAAATATGAATCTGAGAACCAAGGTTCTGAGATGAATTAAAAAATAAGATAAAAGAAGTAAACACAACTAACCAACATTTTAACTAATAAGTACATGAATATTATTCTAAGATGCAATTTCTAAACTAATACTATATAAATTAACCTATCCTGATCAGGAGGAAACTAACAAAATAAATGATTACAATGAATAATGCACATAACTTGAGTAGAATAAATTCGTGACACAAGTTATACATGAATTTGATAGCATAATCTATTAGAACCAAAATATTGATAAACTTAACAACATCATACTAATTTTGTACTCATCTTTGAAAAACTACGTTAATTGCAAACTACAAACATTAATATAGAAATAACATCAATTGACATTCGCAGACTACACAGAAAGATGCATAAACATAATAATCTCACTCAAACATATCAATACCATAATATTCAAATTTAGAATGTCTCTTCAATTCAAATTAACTTGCAGAAAAAGATATTGTCTTGCTAGCTTCCAACACCAAAAGCCCCTTCAAATGGGCAGGGCTCCCTTTATATAGTGAGGGGTGAATCTTTACAATCGTTTTTCTTGGTAATCACAGAAATTTGATATGTTTCACAAAAAGGACTCTTCATTTTCTAGAAAAGATTACAATATTAGAAGAAAACAACATCTGAGAGAAATGAGGAATTTTGTAATCATGACGTGGTTTGCTCCTGTTGTTGGTCTTGGTATTCCTTCCAAGTGGAGTAGTCATTTAAAATTCTCTCGATCTTTCTTGATTGCAATCTCTCTAATACTGATTCTCCATTACATACTTTCGCGGACACTTCTTGATATAACTACTTTGTCATGGTTTTTACAAAGGATTGAATCTTATGGGTGAGCCAGGTAGGAAACAACATATTTTATTAAATTGATTTTTCATCAAATAGAATCAAATCCAGAATGCTTGTCTGATTGGTCTTCTTTAGATATTCCACCTCAACTGCCTTGGTGCTGAAAAAATTCATTTTATCTATAGAATGCAATGGTTGTGCCCCAACCTCTATAATGCGATCATTAACATCTTTCCATAGTTGTGCACATGTGTGAGCAACCACCTCTTGGGTGGAACGAACACACATGAATAGAGGTTTGTTGATGTAAAAAAACATTCGATTCCTGATTCTTTATATTTTCAAGTAAACTGGCAGGGAGGTAGGTGGAGGTTGAAGCCTGCCTTACCAATTTACCATTTCCTCAAAATATTCACTAGCATCCTGATATCTTCCTTGAGTGTCAATCATATTATTTTGCAGATTAAGTTGTTCTTGTCGCTCTACATGTACGTTGATAAATAGACTATGGAGTTCATTCTTTTCCTTTTCTAGATCTTCAATGATGACCAGTGATTGTGCTTCGATGGACTCCATGGTACATGTCAATGCTCTAGTCTTTTCTAGAGAGGAATTAAGTTTATGTCTTTCGATTTCCAACTCATTCTTGTGGGTGTCTCATAGGATTTTCATCCTCTTTTCAAACTCTTCATTAAACTCATCTCTTTATTACTGTAGGGAAAAATTGATCTTACCTCAGTTTAGACTTTCAATTGTGTTGACATCTTCCTGGACATCTATAGCAAGTTTGTCTTTTAATTCTTTCAAACTTATTTCCATCTCTATTACTTGGGTCCTAGCAATGTTCAAGGCATTAATTACCTCCAGAACAAAGAAGGCATTTAATATTGTGAAGGCATTGATCGTTGAAGCCACTTGAATCGTGTTATCTTCAGGATCAGAGCCGACCATCCATTCCAAAATCCTTCTTGCATGTGACTTAGACTTGGAGTATTCTCCTCTTTTTATTTTTGTTGATCTCTTCTCGATGCTTCTAGTTATGTTGTTGAAATAGTAATCTCCAATGGCGACTACATATCCTTCAAAATTGAGAGATTGAGAAGAGAGCGAGGAATCCCCTGGTATGGATATTATGGGGCTATAATTCGAAGGAGGTATATTCACAATTCCTAGGTTTGGTGTCGACGGAGTGCTTGGGGTCTGGTTTAAATTCTTCTTTAAAATATCATCAATTTTCCTCTTTGATTCAACTTCATCATCCAATCGCTTCACCTCTGCCTCTTAAGCCAATTTCCTAGATTGTTCTTCATTAGCTAGCCTCTTGGCTTCCTCGTCCTCTACCATATTTTTAGCTTCTTATTATTTCTTCATCTGCAGAGCTTTCTAATTTGTTGTGCATTCATGTTTTAGTCTGATATTTTCCTCATTATGCCTCCTTTGATAATCTTGCTCTTCTTGGAGAATTTTTTTCTCGATCTTCTTTTCTTTTTGCCTCTTCTCTTATTCTTTAGCATTGTCGGTATATTTCTCTTACTGACACAACTTATGGAATTGAGCTAAAGTTTCCATATTTAATTCTTCTTGTTCGAGATCAAGTTCTCACTTTGTCGCGTCATGGGGTAATTGGTGCAAGAATTCATCGTACAAGAGTACTCCTTTAAATTTATCCTCTTCAAAATCAATGACGTGAATATCTGAATGAGTGAGGCTGATATTGCAGACATCACTTATAGACATCTCATGATTATCATGGCCTCTAGGCTCACCCAAGCACAAGATTAACTCATGTAAGGTCTCAGCCTCCTTCCTTGTGTATTGAGCATTGGAGATGGAATAACTTCCAATGTGGACAGGGAAGATTGGCCGCAGTATTTTATTGTTGGTTTGGAATAGTGTGGTGATGCAAGACCCCATCATTTGGTATGTTATTTCCCTCATTAGTAGTTGGTCTTGGACGAAATATGGAAATATATGTGGGACCCCTGTGGTCTCGTAAACCATGATGAATGAATAGTACTTGTAGAAAAACCAATCATCCACCCCTTTCATCCCATTTCTAGCCTCAAAGGATATCTTGTTACTGGGGAAACTTAAAAGGAGGAAGTGCAGAGGGGCAAGGAATAAATTGCAAATATCATAAAAACATTGTTTGAAATTTAGGCTCCGTAATTGGGAGCAATAAACATGAATGGGGGGATGACTTCGGTCCCAATTCCATCCAAGTTTGGGAAAATGTACCAAGGAACAAATGGAATCTATCATATAAGAAGACATATAAAAGCATGGCTTCTTCATACCTGAGAGATTATTTGCGTGAAAACATATGTTAAAGGCTATTATCTCTACCCAATTGAAGATATATCTCGTTCTAATGACAATGTGTGCCAAAGGTAACTAGTCAATTTGGAAGTGAATACTTTTTTCATCCTTGTATAAATGGGAGAGCATGGCCACCAACAGGTTGTAAGGAGTTTCAAGACTATGGGTGGGGACCAATTTCTAACCTTTCTTAAGGGTTTCATCCTTGTCCACCCACCAGTGTTTCATTTGTTTTTTCGGTCCTTTGTTGGCCTGGGAAAATCCTTTTAGGAAATGTTCATTCAATGAGAAAGTAGGAGAGAGAAGGTGATATCTAGCACTAATATCCTCTATTCTGAGAGAATTTACTCATGCCCCTTGCTTGACCATGATGTTCATCATGGAAGTGTCCCTTTCTTGTGCTGCCTTGTTTTATGGGAATAGTTGTGTCCTGCAAGATACCCGATGAATACAACTTTTTAGGATATTCTGGTACCCCTCTAAAACTTCATCGTCTTGAGGAAACTCTACAACGTTGAATATTCTATAGATCTCTTCAAATCCGAGGCAGTGGTCCTCGCCAGTATGAGGAATTGTTTCAGTCACCAGAATTTTGACCAGATGAGATGATAATTCAAGTCCTGCAACACCCTAGAAGTATACCAAAATTCTAGATCTTTTGAGGTTCTATATCTCCATGAAGAATGACCAAATTAGCCTAGAATAACATGTTAAAAGGAATATCAACTTATCTTAAGTATAACGAATTAGATCTAATAATGAAAAAATGGGTTAAGCGATGGAAAAAAAAGGTTACTGGTAAACAAACAGTTGCATTAACAAAGAAGGAAATATTAGTAAGTGAGGGAGTCTTGACAAAAATCAAACTTTGCGGACTGAGTTTTGAAAAGTTGCAGTGCAAGCTTTGTTCTGAAATGGTGTTTTTTTATAACTCGTAATGCACATCCAATTAGCACGAGTATGCCACAACTCAAGTGTGTATGGGGATCTTTCCAAATCCGATCTTAACTCTTCCCATTAATGCATGTCATTTTCATAATAAAATTTTATTAAGTAGCATAGGTGCATTTATTAAAACATCGGGGGAAGTGCTAAACCAAATATTTGAATAAGACCATTATCGGGGTCGATCTTTCGGAGTATGAAAGATCATGGTTTTTTCAAACTCCGAAGGGAAAGGTATTGAAGGTATATTCCCTTACATGTGGACCAATGGTTAGGCCTGGTGCATTAATCAGTGAATAGTGATGTGGAAAGAGGTGGGACCCATCGAGGTGACTCAACATGAGGGCATAACTAAAACTCTAGGGGAAGGTATCGATAGTATATTCATTTTATTTTATAAAGGAGCACTAAACTATGTTCTTTACAGGATTTTGAGACTTCTCTATCGGGGGTTTAAAGGATATGAAAAGTTTTAGCTCCGACGACAACGATATCAAATAATATCCTTTCATCCTAGGAGAAAGTGTAGGACACACAAGAGAAGGGTCAAGAGGCCACCATTGTTTTCTTTTCAGAATGATATAAGATGATGCTTAAAAATGATCTTGACGAGGATGATATCGATAGTAATATTAATTCGATGCCTTAGAAACACTTTTATGTCTCGAAAGAAAAAAAAAATTATTGGACAATCAATAAAATAGGTAGTCAACATTCCAATATCGAGATTCCACTTAGGGGGGTGGTCGTTTGACAGGCCGTCACAAAATTTGGGGTTCTGTGAGATAAAACAGAGTAAGAGTCGGAGTGACCAAAGTGCAAAGATCAAAGACTAAAATAACACATTAAAAAAGGACTCTGACAAACGCGATCTCGAAACAGATTTGAGTTGATATTAGGTTTCCTTAGAGAAGGATTTAGGTCTTGTAGGGTTAAAGATAGTTGCGAAAGAAAAGGAGAAAAATATTTTTGGGGCCCCATAAAATTTAGAAAAATGGAGGTGTTTTTGTGAAATGACCCACAACATCAGGGTACATCTTATGTTCATTTCATGGATGGTGTGTTATTTTCTTATCTTCTTTCATTTTAATTTCAATATTTTATGTACTAAACTAGTGATATTAAATCTAAAATCTAAAGTAAAACATTTAGTACTAACATAAAACATAAAGAAAGATTTAACCAAATTATCAACTACAACATTAAAGAACCAATACAAACATAGTTAGATTTAAACAAAAAAACTATGAATAAATGAATTATGCTTGCATAAATATCAAGCCTATAACATTGTGTAAACTTGGGTAACATTTTCATTTTCCTAATCATACCTTTTTATCCCTAATAAAAAAAACTTTCCCTTTCATCCTTGAGATATCCATGTATGGAATTCCCCATTTAATAAACAATTCTAAAGATAAAAAGAGGAATAATTGCATCTCAAGAACATGAATGGGGTTTCTTTAGATCACCATAGAAACTACCACCACAAACTTGGTTTATGTGCCTTAATGATGGTGTAATCCAATTATAACCTTAAACTCCAAACAACAATCATTTTGTTTTCAATATCAATAATTTATTTTGGATGGCATAAAAAAATAACTTCAAAAAATTATTTAAAATAGAAGAAATAAAAATTAATCTTTCAACTCAATAATACTTTTCATAACAAAATATAGCCTAATGTATTGTTTGTAAAATAAATCCCATATAAATCCTTTTACATGAAATTCCTATTGGAATAATGATAGATAGTTAATTCTTTTCATTCACACTCTCTCCATTTTGATATTCTCCAATCTTCTTTTTAGTTTGATATATATGACATGTTTTAGTTTTTAGATATAAATTGAGTAAATATATTTTTAATAATATTAAAGAAGTGCATCCTAAAACAAATGCAATAGTTCTACATACTAATAATTACTCTAATCTACTTATCCTAAAATCAACATATTTTGGATTTTAATTTATTTATACATTTTCTTTGTTATATATGTTTCGATTTTTTTACCATGTTATATGT
>ML804764.1:269879-288436 GCA_009831015.1 Picea engelmannii
CATCAACCAATCATCACATAGAACCTGATAATGCTTCCTGAGACTTCTTCAATTTCTGCAATTCCTCAATTCTTGGAGTACTCTGATCCTGTAGATAATATTACTCAATGTATTCTTTGAAACTCCTCCAATTTTCACTCCTTCAATCCTCCCCAAAAAGTGGTTATAGAAAGAATGGTAGACTTTATTCAATTCTGGTCTATCCAGAAGACCCAACTTGTATAGCGTGCCCCACACTAAATAATTAACATCCAATTCTAAAAATATCATACAAGAAACTACAGTTCGTACTCTTTCCAATGAAATTTGTCCCACTTCATTTGGATTCTCGATGAATAAGTTATGACTAATTTACCCGGAACACCTGTTTATTGACTAGCTTCAGGACTGGTCACAAACCCTATCTTCCACAGAGTGTATCTCCATAACTATAGCGAATCAAGAGATGCAATTTTTACTAGAGGTACCTTGATATGTCTTCTCAATACCGTAGTGATTTCACCATCTGAATCATTCTAGAAAAACATCTATATCAAAAATGGTAAGATGACCTGAAAATAACATACCTTAGAACACATCACCAAAAGACTTCATCCTCCCTTGAAATCCGGCCTTCTTTACTTATTATTTCCTTTGAAATTCGAATTGTATCAAATGAATTTATAATGATGTTTATTTATACCATTTATGTCACTTCCTTTTAACATTAGGGCCGACTTGACACTTTCATATTTTTTAATTCTTTTCTTTAATCATCTTCAGGGCCTACATGTACTTCCTTCTTCAATTCACTTTATCATCTTCAAAAATTCATTTCTCCTCAACCATGAGGATCCACGTGATGTGCCACATACCACCAGAAACAACATGATGTATACTATCCATCCATGGGTGTTGTATATGCATGTGCATTGTCCTTCATGTCCAAATACCTTTATCAATCTTGCGGTCCAAAACCCATGACTAGGGTTGACATCAATGACAACAACCAATCTTCCAACATGTCATTATACCTTCAGCATGATGAGGGAGGTATGAAAATTTTTGTGCATGTACAAATGTCCCTTTCAGCTTCAATAGTCTTACATCTTCCATTCTGGTCATGACAACCATGTTGTAAAAGTCCTTCCTTATTTAAAATTTTACAACAAACATATGAATAGAGTGGCCTTGCTGTCGGATGTGCACAAGGGACAACAAATTCTTTTGTAGCTCAAGAATATAAAGCACATTATGAATAATAAAATTTAGGATTCTATGAAACTTAAGCCTGATAGTGCCCATTCCCAAAGCCTTGAGACTTGGTCTATATGAAAAATACATTATGTCATCTACATTATCATTGAATTCTTTGAAGAAGTATCTTCATAATTTCATGTGGGAGGTTGCACATGTTTCAATATGCCATTGATATCTCCAAGAAGAAAAGGAAGTGTTAAACAAATATTCAATTACTCCTATATTTCAATGGGAAAAAACGTAATGAGAAGATTTGGATGCTTTAACTTTCATTGGTTCTGAAGTTTTACCTTTGTCCTCTTTATTATTATGTCTTTCTTCTTTTATCTTCTCCCATGGAACTATGCAATCATTCACTTCATGTGACCCATTATTTTTTCAACGGGTATAATGAATATTGGATCTATCACGTTGGTTGTGTCTACCCCCCTACCTCTGAAATTATTTCTTCCATGTCCTATTTTGTTTCCTTCTCCTATATAATAATCATGCGTTTGACCCTTTCCTTTCTGAGCAGGGAACATGGTCTCACCAATTGAATGACATAACTTCTTTCCAAAGGATTTCTCACATTCTGCAACTTTCTCCACCAACTTGTCGAATGCGATGGATTTCATTTGGCCACTAGCTTGCAAATATTCAAGGTAGTGAGAATATGCAGGGTAGAGGGCCTTAAAGAAGGATATGAGAGGGGGATATATCTCCACCCCAGTGGCATTAATGTCATGCATTATGGATTTTATTTCATAAGCTAAAGCCATAGGATCATCATTCTTCAACTCTACGTTGAAGAGATTCACTATTAGTTGTATTAGTTCTAGTTCCAAGTGTGTGTCATACAAGTCATTCAATCTCTTCAAAGTAATATAGGAGTCATTATTGGATGCAATATTATGACTCACCTCTTCACTCACTATTTCATAAATCACAACATATGCTCTCTGTTATTTATCCTTCCATATGGCACATTCCTTATTTGATGTAGGAATGGTTGATATGCTACTGTCCGGATGTGCTTCTGTCAATTGTTCTTCTAAATGGAATTCTTCCTCATCATTGGAAGGTGAAACTTCACAAATGTATTTCCACATATCATTGAAGATCAGAGTGCTTTTGATCTTTTTGTACCATTCCTAGTAGTTCTCTTTACTAGTCACCACCACACCGATGATGGATATGAGAGAATGCATTTTCCAATAGAGTTTTGAAATTGTGCAAGAAGTCAAGTATTCCAAAGAAAAAAATGTACAATGAGAATACAAATCTTCAAGCCGAGGTAAAATTGTCAAGTTAGACATTCACAAAAATTAAGATATACTCATGAACACAATATAATCATATCTAAAATTGTGTATCTATAATATTTATCTATTATCAACACTCCTAGAACAACAAATTGTAGTATATAGAGTTTATAATTTAATGCAAGGGAATCATTGCTAAAACAAAAGCATCCTGTTAAAAAGTTGAAAATTCTCAATTTTTTTAAATATAAATGGAGCATCCTCACAATATCAACCCATGAGAATGAATTTGAGCCTGATTTATGAAACTCCCATACAATGATAAGTTATGCCTCCAGTGTTATACCTCCAGCCACTAGAACCCACGACCCACACATTATGAGACAATGTCATCTAATTCCAAATGGCTTGATACCAAATGGTAAAGGTACAAAAACAGACTTCGAAATATTACCAAATTTTGGTGTAGAATAAATCTCATTTAGTTTCCTCAACAAGCATGGAATGAGGAAGAGGAATGTGACATCACTGACATGAAAAAAGATGAATGGAGTGGGTGAATGAGACCATGGTTTTACCATCATACAAGCTTGAGAAAATTAGGGTTTCATGTGAATGGAGAGTGCAAACTAGAACCGACTACGAATGGGGTACACAAATGGATCACATGGAGATTACAGTTTCCAAGAGACTTACTAGAACAAAAATTGACCATAGGTTCAGAAGGAAGAGGGATAAATAGGAAGGAATTTTCTACAAGCTAGGGGAAAGGACATGCCAAGAGTAATAATTCATGGAGTTAACATGTGCTTTGATAGCACTACCAAGATAGGTATGTCAGAATGCATTAACATAAATGTCTATAAATACATTTCTGAGTGACGATTGGTATTCACCTTCTATATGCCTCTTCCTATCACCTACGACTCTTCATATTTATAATCATGTTTACATAGGTAATGCAATCCCAAATATTACGTGTCCAACACATTTAAACACTATAAAATATTAAGTTTAAAACATAACATATAACATGGTAAAAAAATCGAAACATATATAACAAAGAAAATGTATAAATAAATTAAAATCCAAAATATGTTGATTTTAGGATAAGTAGATTAGAGTAATTATTAGTATGTAGAACTATTGCATTTGTTTTAGGATGCACTTCTTTAATATTATTAAAAATATATTTACTCAATTTATATCTAAAAACTAAAACATGTCATATATATCAAACTAAAAAGAAGATTGGAGAATATCAAAATGGAGAGAGTGTGAATGAAAAGAATTAACTATCTATCATTATTCCAATAGGAATTTCATGTAAAAGGATTTATATGGGATTTATTTTACAAACAATACATTAGGCTATATTTTGTTATGAAAAGTATTATTGAGTTGAAAGATTAATTTTTATTTCTTCTATTTTAAATAATTTTTTGAAGTTATTTTTTTATGCCATCCAAAATAAATTATTGATATTGAAAACAAAATGATTGTTGTTTGGAGTTTAAGGTTATAATTGGATTACACCATCATTAAGGCACATAAACCAAGTTTGTGGTGGTAGTTTCTATGGTGATCTAAAGAAACCCCATTCATGTTCTTGAGATGCAATTATTCCTCTTTTTATCTTTAGAATTGTTTATTAAATGGGGAATTCCATACATGGATATCTCAAGGATGAAAGGGAAAGTTTTTTTTATTAGGGATAAAAAGGTATGATTAGGAAAATGAAAATGTTACCCAAGTTTACACAATGTTATAGGCTTGATATTTATGCAAGCATAATTCATTTATTCATAGTTTTTTTGTTTAAATCTAACTATGTTTGTATTGGTTCTTTAATGTTGTAGTTGATAATTTGGTTAAATCTTTCTTTATGTTTTATGTTAGTACTAAATGTTTTACTTTAGATTTTAGATTTAATATCACTAGTTTAGTACATAAAATATTGAAATTAAAATGAAAGAAGATAAGAAAATAACACACCATCCATGAAATGAACATAAGATGTACCCTGATGTTGTGGGTCATTTCACAAAAACACCTCCATTTTTCTAAATTTTATGGGGCCCCAAAAATATTTTTCTCCTTTTCTTTCGCAACTATCTTTAACCCTACAAGACCTAAATCCTTCTCTAAGGAAACCTAATATCAACTCAAATCTGTTTCGAGATCGCGTTTGTCAGAGTCCTTTTTTAATGTGTTATTTTAGTCTTTGATCTTTGCACTTTGGTCACTCCGACTCTTACTCTGTTTTATCTCACAGAACCCCAAATTTTGTGACGGCCTGTCAAACGACCACCCCCCTAAGTGGAATCTCGATATTGGAATGTTGACTACCTATTTTATTGATTGTCCAATAATTTTTTTTTTCTTTCGAGACATAAAAGTGTTTCTAAGGCATCGAATTAATATTACTATCGATATCATCCTCGTCAAGATCATTTTTAAGCATCATCTTATATCATTCTGAAAAGAAAACAATGGTGGCCTCTTGACCCTTCTCTTGTGTGTCCTACACTTTCTCCTAGGATGAAAGGATATTATTTGATATCGTTGTCGTCGGAGCTAAAACTTTTCATATCCTTTAAACCCCCGATAGAGAAGTCTCAAAATCCTGTAAAGAACATAGTTTAGTGCTCCTTTATAAAATAAAATGAATATACTATCGATACCTTCCCCTAGAGTTTTAGTTATGCCCTCATGTTGAGTCACCTCGATGGGTCCCACCTCTTTCCACATCACTATTCACTGATTAATGCACCAGGCCTAACCATTGGTCCACATGTAAGGGAATATACCTTCAATACCTTTCCCTTCGGAGTTTGAAAAAACCATGATCTTTCATACTCCGAAAGATCGACCCCGATAATGGTCTTATTCAAATATTTGGTTTAGCACTTCCCCCGATGTTTTAATAAATGCACCTATGCTACTTAATAAAATTTTATTATGAAAATGACATGCATTAATGGGAAGAGTTAAGATCGGATTTGGAAAGATCCCCATACACACTTGAGTTGTGGCATACTCGTGCTAATTGGATGTGCATTACGAGTTATAAAAAAACACCATTTCAGAACAAAGCTTGCACTGCAACTTTTCAAAACTCAGTCCGCAAAGTTTGATTTTTGTCAAGACTCCCTCACTTACTAATATTTCCTTCTTTGTTAATGCAACTGTTTGTTTACCAGTAACCTTTTTTTTCCATCGCTTAACCCATTTTTTCATTATTAGATCTAATTCGTTATACTTAAGATAAGTTGATATTCCTTTTAACATGTTATTCTAGGCTAATTTGGTCATTCTTCATGGAGATATAGAACCTCAAAAGATCTAGAATTTTGGTATACTTCTAGGGTGTTGCAGGACTTGAATTATCATCTCATCTGGTCAAAATTCTGGTGACTGAAACAATTCCTCATACTGGCGAGGACCACTGCCTCGGATTTGAAGAGATCTATAGAATATTCAACGTTGTAGAGTTTCCTCAAGACGATGAAGTTTTAGAGGGGTACCAGAATATCCTAAAAAGTTGTATTCATCGGGTATCTTGCAGGACACAACTATTCCCATAAAACAAGGCAGCACAAGAAAGGGACACTTCCATGATGAACATCATGGTCAAGCAAGGGGCATGAGTAAATTCTCTCAGAATAGAGGATATTAGTGCTAGATATCACCTTCTCTCTCCTACTTTCTCATTGAATGAACATTTCCTAAAAGGATTTTCCCAGGCCAACAAAGGACCGAAAAAACAAATGAAACACTGGTGGGTGGACAAGGATGAAACCCTTAAGAAAGGTTAGAAATTGGTCCCCACCCATAGTCTTGAAACTCCTTACAACCTGTTGGTGGCCATGCTCTCCCATTTATACAAGGATGAAAAAAGTATTCACTTCCAAATTGACTAGTTACCTTTGGCACACATTGTCATTAGAACGAGATATATCTTCAATTGGGTAGAGATAATAGCCTTTAACATATGTTTTCACGCAAATAATCTCTCAGGTATGAAGAAGCCATGCTTTTATATGTCTTCTTATATGATAGATTCCATTTGTTCCTTGGTACATTTTCCCAAACTTGGATGGAATTGGGACCGAAGTCATCCCCCCATTCATGTTTATTGCTCCCAATTACGGAGCCTAAATTTCAAACAATGTTTTTATGATATTTGCAATTTATTCCTTGCCCCTCTGCACTTCCTCCTTTTAAGTTTCCCCAGTAACAAGATATCCTTTGAGGCTAGAAATGGGATGAAAGGGGTGGATGATTGGTTTTTCTACAAGTACTATTCATTCATCATGGTTTACGAGACCACAGGGGTCCCACATATATTTCCATATTTCGTCCAAGACCAACTACTAATGAGGGAAATAACATACCAAATGATGGGGTCTTGCATCACCACACTATTCCAAACCAACAATAAAATACTGCGGCCAATCTTCCCTGTCCACATTGGAAGTTATTCCATCTCCAATGCTCAATACACAAGGAAGGAGGCTGAGACCTTACATGAGTTAATCTTGTGCTTGGGTGAGCCTAGAGGCCATGATAATCATGAGATGTCTATAAGTGATGTCTGCAATATCAGCCTCACTCATTCAGATATTCACGTCATTGATTTTGAAGAGGATAAATTTAAAGGAGTACTCTTGTACGATGAATTCTTGCACCAATTACCCCATGACGCGACAAAGTGAGAACTTGATCTCGAACAAGAAGAATTAAATATGGAAACTTTAGCTCAATTCCATAAGTTGTGTCAGTAAGAGAAATATACCGACAATGCTAAAGAATAAGAGAAGAGGCAAAAAGAAAAGAAGATCGAGAAAAAAATTCTCCAAGAAGAGCAAGATTATCAAAGGAGGCATAATGAGGAAAATATCAGACTAAAACATGAATGCACAACAAATTAGAAAGCTCTGCAGATGAAGAAATAATAAGAAGCTAAAAATATGGTAGAGGACGAGGAAGCCAAGAGGCTAGCTAATGAAGAACAATCTAGGAAATTGGCTTAAGAGGCAGAGGTGAAGCGATTGGATGATGAAGTTGAATCAAAGAGGAAAATTGATGATATTTTAAAGAAGAATTTAAACCAGACCCCAAGCACTCCGTCGACACCAAACCTAGGAATTGTGAATATACCTCCTTCGAATTATAGCCCCATAATATCCATACCAGGGGATTCCTCGCTCTCTTCTCAATCTCTCAATTTTGAAGGATATGTAGTCGCCATTGGAGATTACTATTTCAACAACATAACTAGAAGCATCGAGAAGAGATCAACAAAAATAAAAAGAGGAGAATACTCCAAGTCTAAGTCACATGCAAGAAGGATTTTGGAATGGATGGTCGGCTCTGATCCTGAAGATAACACGATTCAAGTGGCTTCAACGATCAATGCCTTCACAATATTAAATGCCTTCTTTGTTCTGGAGGTAATTAATGCCTTGAACATTGCTAGGACCCAAGTAATAGAGATGGAAATAAGTTTGAAAGAATTAAAAGACAAACTTGCTATAGATGTCCAGGAAGATGTCAACACAATTGAAAGTCTAAACTGAGGTAAGATCAATTTTTCCCTACAGTAATAAAGAGATGAGTTTAATGAAGAGTTTGAAAAGAGGATGAAAATCCTATGAGACACCCACAAGAATGAGTTGGAAATCGAAAGACATAAACTTAATTCCTCTCTAGAAAAGACTAGAGCATTGACATGTACCATGGAGTCCATCGAAGCACAATCACTGGTCATCATTGAAGATCTAGAAAAGGAAAAGAATGAACTCCATAGTCTATTTATCAACGTACATGTAGAGCGACAAGAACAACTTAATCTGCAAAATAATATGATTGACACTCAAGGAAGATATCAGGATGCTAGTGAATATTTTGAGGAAATGGTAAATTGGTAAGGCAGGCTTCAACCTCCACCTACCTCCCTGCCAGTTTACTTGAAAATATAAAGAATCAGGAATCGAATGTTTTTTTACATCAACAAACCTCTATTCATGTGTGTTCGTTCCACCCAAGAGGTGGTTGCTCACACATGTGCACAACTATGGAAAGATGTTAATGATCGCATTATAGAGGTTGGGGCACAACCATTGCATTCTATAGATAAAATGAATTTTTTCAGCACCAAGGCAGTTGAGGTGGAATATCTAAAGAAGACCAATCAGACAAGCATTCTGGATTTGATTCTATTTGATGAAAAATCAATTTAATAAAATATGTTGTTTCCTACCTGGCTCACCCATAAGATTCAATCCTTTGTAAAAACCATGACAAAGTAGTTATATCAAGAAGTGTCCGCGAAAGTATGTAATGGAGAATCAGTATTAGAGAGATTGCAATCAAGAAAGATCGAGAGAATTTTAAATGACTACTCCACTTGGAAGGAATACCAAGACCAACAACAGGAGCAAACCACGTCATGATTACAAAATTCCTCATTTCTCTCAGATGTTGTTTTCTTCTAATATTGTAATCTTTTCTAGAAAATGAAGAGTCCTTTTTGTGAAACATATCAAATTTCTGTGATTACCAAGAAAAACGATTGTAAAGATTCACCCCTCACTATATAAAGGGAGCCCTGCCCATTTGAAGGGGCTTTTGGTGTTGGAAGCTAGCAAGACAATATCTTTTTCTGCAAGTTAATTTGAATTGAAGAGACATTCTAAATTTGAATATTATGGTATTGATATGTTTGAGTGAGATTATTATGTTTATGCATCTTTCTGTGTAGTCTGCGAATGTCAATTGATGTTATTTCTATATTAATGTTTGTAGTTTGCAATTAACGTAGTTTTTCAAAGATGAGTACAAAATTAGTATGATGTTGTTAAGTTTATCAATATTTTGGTTCTAATAGATTATGCTATCAAATTCATGTATAACTTGTGTCACGAATTTATTCTACTCAAGTTATGTGCATTATTCATTGTAATCATTTATTTTGTTAGTTTCCTCCTGATCAGGATAGGTTAATTTATATAGTATTAGTTTAGAAATTGCATCTTAGAATAATATTCATGTACTTATTAGTTAAAATGTTGGTTAGTTGTGTTTACTTCTTTTATCTTATTTTTTAATTCATCTCAGAACCTTGGTTCTCAGATTCATATTTTAGGTTCATAGTGTAGTTAGTATTTTAGTTAGTTTTTAACCATGCCAAAATATTGTCGGAGGAGCTACTCCAAACAAGAGTGGGTCTAATTGGGCCCTGCCATCAGGCGTTTTCCCTCAACTGATTGAACGTGTCATTTTGGCCCATCAACGAAAATGGTGCTAGAAGGAGGGCCATAGAACTGAATGTCTACAAATGGAAATTTGAATTATTCATGTTCTTCCCCACAAGTAAGATTTTATTCCACGACTGATTCGTATCAAATTTATTCTGAACATAATGTATTCTCTTCATAATATATGGTGAATACTCCATCTCATATCAACACTCACCGTGTTCCCTCTCATCCCAAAACATGTTTCTCTTCTTCTCAACCTCATATCCTAACTCTCTTATAGATTGAATCTATAGTCCAACGCTTGACCGAACGAACTAATCGTGCACTAACTAGAAAAAATAGTACCCATATCGAACAATTGCACTTATATTACTCTCTGCCTAAAAATCAAGAATACCTTGACCCGTATTTCATACAGATCCATATTTCATTGACCCTTACTCCTATCAAGAATCGTTCGGTTGGAACTCCTGAATATCATGTTCTTGAAGGTACATATGATTTCCTTGAGTCTTTGAAATTTAATAGTGAGTATCATATACTCACTGGTGGAGCAGGAGGTAGACCACCCTCACCTCTCGAGTCTCCCCCTCACACCCCCAGAAACAAGTTAGAAGAAGGGGGTGGATTTGAGAGTGAATTTGAATATAACCCCCATAATATCATTGTATATCAACCTCTAAACATGGCTGGAGAAAATTAGAACCATAATCCTCCCCCCTACTAGCCTTGGTTGTTTTCTGATGTAGGTTTTGTACCAGGAATTCAGCATGACATGCCTAGACACCCTGAGAAATTCCTGCCTAAATTTGATCCCGACAAAAACGATTCAGCCGAGAACCATGTTAGTAAATGCATGTTGTCTATTAGGCTACAAAGCATTCATAACTAATATTTAGTCTACTTTCTGGTTCCCCTTACCTTTGAATAAAAATCATCAACGTGGAATTTCTCTTTGGAAGAAGCCTCTATTCTGAATTGGAGAACTTTTGAAAACTCTTTCCTCTGAAAATTTGGGGAAAAGAAAACACCAGCCACTTGGGTTCTCAAACTATCAAGGGTAAATATGGATTCAAAAGAATTATTTACTGATTACAATCAATTGCTCCTCACTTTGTTAAAATGAATCCCACGGGCCTCAAAACCTGTTGAAGACATCACTATTGAATTTTACACCTCTAGTTTACCCATGTCTATGGCCATGTATGTAAATGTTTTTGAAAAATATACTCTAGAAGAAGATTTTTAGGAAGCCTTTAAATTTGAGAAAAATCTATTAAGTTTAAATGTTAGTTCAAACTTAGAACTGTCTAAAGATAAAGGTACAAGTAAAATATCTACATCTAAATCTAGTGAAGATAAAAATCCCTCTTATTCGATGGATATGGAATCTCTTCAAAGAATCATGAAAAAGTTGTCCAATGACTTGGTAGACATAAAAATGGGTAATGGAGAGGGTTATTCCAATCAAAAAAGGTTTTTTAATTTCCCACCCATGAAATATAATGACACTCCTCCAACCAGTAAAGCCACTCCCTCTCAGAAGGAAGGTATCAATATGGAAGATATTTTTCGGAACCTTCAAACTTGGGTAACATATAATAAGACTAAAACCACTGATGAGGGAGATGGAGGTCAAGAAAATCACGAACAACCCCAAGAATATGATGAGCCAGTTGAAGAACAGTTCAATTATTTTTTGGACATATCTTTTGGAGAAGATGAAGAAGAAGCTGAAGAAGTACACATCTCAGAAAAAAATGTAACCAGTAGGAGTGTCAGTACGAATATTCCCAATAACACCCCCGGTACCCCTAATCCCATTTCTCCCACTACCACTACTCCCAAACAAAATTCTCTTTCGACCAATACTACCCCTAATTCATCTAATAATATCTCCTCCAATCCTAAAACAATAGACCAAACAACAAAACAAAATACTTTGCCTACACCCTTGGCTGAATTGGAATATGAATTTTTAGAATATCTAAAGAAAACAAAATACAACATTTATTTTTTTGAACTCATGAAGATTCCACAAATCCAAGAAAATTTCATCAGGACGTTGCAAGGTAAAACTTCTCCTAGATTTCAGGAATCAAAAAGGTAATCACAAAGGTAAATTCACCTGACAACGGCAATCCATCCAAAATTCAGGTTGCGACTAATGCATCCTTAATAGGTCAAATATCCATCTCCAACACCCCCCCTTTTCTCATCACTTTCAAAGTCTTCAATATGAATGTTCATAATTTCATGGTGGACTCAGGAGATTTTTCTAATGTCATGCCCCTTAAAGTATGTGAGAATATTAACATCAAACTTGAACCATTTAACATTTAGATCATCCAATTAGATAGAACTAAAGTTAAGGTGTTCAGAGAATTGAAAAAGGTTTTTATCGGAATGTTTGTTAACCCAAAATTTCATCAAACCATAGATATAAAAGTAGTGGACATTCCTGATAACTATGGAATGCTCTTAAGTCGATATTGGTCAGCCATGTTAAATGGCTACTTTTCTACCGAATGGTCCCATTTATGGCTCCCTTTCAACGATAAAATGAACCAAATCAGGATTGACAGAGAAAGGTACATGAAACTTTTTGTTACTGATTTGAATGATCTGAATGAACCAGTGATGTTCAATCATTCCATTCTTGGGAATTGTTCATTTGATACATTTTTTGGGAACTTCAAAGTTGAACCATCAACACTCGTGGAATCTGATGAAAAATCCCAAGTCCTTCATTGCACCCAGATTATTGAGTCCAGTATCAATATAGTTGATCAAACTAATAATCCCCTAGATGTACAAACTAATATAGTTTCTAGAGATAAGTCAGAAAAATGCACTAGCTCCATTAACCTCTATAAAACCAAAAAATATGAAAATTCAAAAATACCAGTTGAAATAAAAAAAGGTGATCCTGATATGTGGATTTTATTTTTCGATGGATCAAAATATTTGGAAGGCATAGGAGAAAATTGCATACTAAATGACCCAAAAGGTACTAAAATGTTAATTGCATTCAGACTGGAATTTCCTTGCACCAACAATACCGTCGAATGGGAGGCCCTTGTACAAGGACTTAGAAAGGAAACTAACTTGAAAGCATAAAAAATCAAGGTATTTGGTGATTTTGAAATCATCGTCAGACTGGTATGAAACACTATTCATTGTCTTTCAAGTCACCTAAAAACTTATCAGTCCGAGGTCTGAGACCTAATTAAATCTTTCACTACTTTCAATATTAACATTGTTCCCCGGTCGTTAAATTATGACATTGATTTGCTGGAAAATGTGGCATCTAGATTAATAGCCTCAGATAGATTGATGCCTAACTCCTTCTCTATTGAATTTTTGTACAGGCCATCAATTCCAAACAATATCGTAAGTTGGAGGGTCTTTGACGATGACCATCAACTCACCAATTTTCTACACCTCAAAGATACCTTCATGGATTCTATCATAGATGAAGGCCAACGTGACATGCTGATGAATACTGATAATAATGATAATGATGAAACAACAAACGCAATAGGCTCGTCCAAAAATATTCCTAGGAGTGTGGTCAGGCTAGAAAAACTCTAAGACCTTCAAGAAAAATTCAAGAAGGTCACGAACTGCAAGACCAACAGCTCATACCTACAATTTGAAAAAGTAAAATTGGTATTAGAGTTTTCTCCTCAGAACATCAACCTAGGAAAAAAATGTTATCTTGAAGAAAGGAAGGCATACATCAAGTTATTTAAATAATATAAGGATATATTCTCCTAGATGTATGAGGACCTCAAGAAATATGATACAAATATTATGTAGCATGTCATTTCCATGAAAGCTCAAACCAAGCCTCTCCAACAAAGGTTGAGGAAAATGCACCCTAGTCTTGAAACTCAAGTTAAAGCAGTGCTAAATAAATTGTTGGCAGTCAAAATCATTGTTCTAGTAAGGAATACATAGTGGATATAAAAATTAGTGTCGATAAGGAAAAATAATGGGCATATCAGTCTCTATGTTGATTTTATAAATGTAAATAGAGCCTCAGAAAAATATAATGACCATGTGACTCCCATGGAACAAATTCTACAATGTGTGTCTAGAGCGAAAACGATCTCCCTGCTAGATGGATTCTCGGGATATAATAAAGTCCTAGTATCTCATGAATACCAACTTAGGACAATTTTCATAACCAAATGGGGAACATACACCTACAAAAATATGCCTTTCAGACTGAAAAATGTTGGAGCCACTTTTTAACGAGCCATGGAGATTGCCTTTATAGGTCTCCTGGGAGAATATGTGGTAGTGTACCTAGATGATGTGACCATTTTCTCGAATAATAAAGAGGACCATGTATCTCACTTGAAGAAGGTATTTAATCGATGCAGGAGATAAGGGATATCTCTGAACCCCAAGAAATCCATTTTTTCCGTAAATGAAGGAAAAATTATTGGTTTCATTGTCTCCAAACATGGTATGAATATTGAAACCGACAGGATAGAAGCGATCACTAATATTCCTCCCCCTCACAACAAAACATCTATGTGGTCATTCCTTAGAAATATAAGTTTCATTCGACGATTCATACCCATTTTTGCCAAGACAGTAAACCCCTACATTATATGATAAATAAGAATGTTCAATTTAGTTGGGGATGTAAAGAAAAGGAGGATTTCGAGAAAATAAAAGAAGATATTAATCAAACATCAACACTTTTGAGTCCATATTTTGATCGATATTTCATCCTCTACACATTTTCCTCCCATACTTCATTTGCGGCAGTCTTAACACATAAAAACTCAAAAGGAGATGAGTTTCTTGTGGATTTTATGAGTTCAGTCCTACAAGGAGCTGAGTTGAATTATATTGAAGTTGATAAACATGCATATGAGGTGTTCAAAGTTGTCAAACAATTTTTTCCATTATTACTCAAATCTAAAACTAAGGTTATTGTTCCTTACCCAGTTGTTAGGAACCTCCTAGTACAAAAGGATCTAGTAGAAAAGAGAGAAAATTGTATTATATCTCTACAATAATATGACCTAGAGATAAAATGTGCAAAGATCATTAAAGGACAAGGGCTATGCAAATTAGTTGCATAATTCCCTTGTGTTGAATCTCATGAAGATGCTTTCTATCAAGATTCTGAGATATTTGAAAAATAAGTATGCTACATCTCAGTTGGTTCAGATACATGGTTCTATGAAATGAAATATTACCTGACTCATGGATAGGCTCCACACTATTTGATCCCTAAGAAGAAAAGGTATCTAGGGCTCAAATCCACCCAATATTAGATGATACAGGGGATTCTATGCAGAAAAAAGTATGATAGTGTTTTCCTTAGGTTCATGGAGAAAAGGGATGCCAAGAAAGCCATGTTTGAGCTCCATGGTGGACCCACAAGAGGACATTACAGTGGGAATAATACTATACAAAATAATCCTCGGAGAAGGGTACTACTAGACTTCCTTATTTAAATATTCTCATGGATATGATAGGAAATGACAAGGGTGCCAAACCTCAATTGGAAGAGAAAATAAAGTTTATTTCCCATTACAACCTATCATCATCAAACACACCTTCCAACAGTGGGGGATTGACATTATCAAGGAGATCAATCCAAACTCATCGCAGTTGCATAAATAAATATTAACAACCATTGATTATTTCCATAGATGGAGTGAAGCAATCCCTTTGAAAACCATCAACGAAAATCAGGTGATTCCGTTCCTTGAATCACACATCATTTCCAGGGTTGGAATTTGAGAGTTTTTAGTTTTTGATAATTCCAAGTATTTTTTTTTTCTCTTAATCTAATTGAATTCACCCTCGAAAAAAACATCAAGGTTAAGTACTCAGGGAATTACTATCCATAAGGAAATGGTCTAGCAGAATCCACTAATAAGAAACTCATTAAAATCCTCAAGAAGACCGTCAACGATAATCAAATAAATTGGAATCTTTCTCTTCAAAATGCTCTTTGGGATGATAGAGTAACTCCCAAGTCATCCATTGACAACTCCCCCTTTTTCCTGGTTTACTGACAAGAAGCCATGGTTCCAACCCATACTTTCCTACCTACTTTACAATTGGCCCAATCCGTCCAAGATGAATACTGTCCGCTAATGCAAGAAAGGTTAAACATGTTGTTAAAACTTGAAGAAGAAAGGTAAAAATCTAAGTTGAACTTGACTCAACACCAAGAAATGGTTAAAAGGTGGTTCGATAAATCAAATGTAGGAAATAAATATTTCCAAGAAGGAGATCTTGTTCTCAAGTGGGACAAAGCTAATGAAATTACAGGAAAACGTTCCAAATTCCATAAACTATGGCTAGGACCCTATCCGATCTACCATAAAATAGGCCCTAGGAGTTTTAGGCTCAAAACATTATAGGGAGATGGGGAGGAATTCCCTATAAATGGCCAAATACCGAATAAATACTTCTCTTGATAACCTATGGTGATGTAGCCCTGTACATAGTAGTTTTTCAATTGTATTTTTAGTTTTTAGTTTTTCTTTTCAATAATATGACCATTATTTGAGTTTATTTCTTCCTTTTTCTTCAGTTTTCTAGTTTAAATAACCCCCCTGCCATTGTCTTCTAATTTGGACAAGTCGTTCTTTTGCATCAGAGACATAGGTTTATCCCCGTCAACAAATGGTAACATAGAAAAGAGTAACTTGTTCATCTGTACCAAAATAAAACCTTATGACATTTAAATTTTCTACCTTTCGACAATTTTCATCCATTATTCACTCTTATGTGACCACTCTCAAGTCTCAATGATGTTCCTTTCAATTTTCCTGAAATGTATTGAATTCGTTATCTTCCACTTAAATCTAGTGTCTCTTCCCATTATTCCCCAATTTTAAAATGTATCGGTGCTTCGTGTTTTCAAACCCACTAAGAAAATTTGTTGACTGAGGCTAGCATATCAAAATGACTTTCGTATCACCCCGATTCCTATTTATCATCACCTATATTTCATTTTCAATATCTAAATTCTATATCTAAAAGGTGGATTCAAAAGAATAATCATAAGGAAGTTGAAAACGCTATTGAAAATCATGGGAAGTACAAGTAAACCCGTCGGGGCTATGGACGCTCTTTGGCAGCAAGGCCATTCTTGTATGATACCAAGGTATCTTCATCAGGGCTATGGATGCTCACTGGAATTGAAGCAATGACGGGAAAGAGAGGTAAAGAAAACACTTTGGTCTTCAACAATCAACCTAATTTTCTTCTGTGGCATCACTCTCACAATTTCACTCTGGATTTTTGAAGTTTCCCCAAAAACGATCACTCTAATTATGTGGATGATCATTTATAACAAGTTATTCTTTACAGATTTCATACAGACTATTGGTCCTAAAATATACACCTGACTGGTAAAGGGAATAGCTAGGACACCTCAAGTTTGGAATGGTTGGTTTTTTGATAATTTGATTTTGTTGGTCAACTGAAGGATGGGTTTTCAAATATGATAATCTTGTTGGACATGCCACATAGTATGAAGGTAAAATACCCTTTTCTAATGGTATTTATATTAATGGACATTTGGGGATATGAAATACAAAGACTAGAGAGAATAGCTAACAATGCAATGAATTGCTTGCTATATGGGAATAAAGGCTTAAAATAACATCTTAAGACTTAAAAAAAATCTAGATGCACATCATCCAATAGGTTGTCAATTAGTTGATATTTTCACTAAACAATAGTTGTATAACTAGTTGCATAATCAACGAAAAGATAAATTAAAACAATGGCTGAAAGAATAAGGAAATGTACTTTGTACACATCACAAAATTTTCATTCAATATTATATTAAACACATACACATTTGAGTAAGAAAAACATATGTCATCAACATATATTCATTAGGTAGATAAATGTACAATATTGTAACTAGGTCTAACCCTTCTGATACTTCTATTTTCCACCAAAAACTCCCCCCTAAACCATACAAAAACTGATCTATTTATCTTTTTTTCCTAAAAGGTTTGACCACCTTTCTAGGATCTAACTCAAAATTTAAACTTCACATTACAACTAGACCATATCAATCAACTTAACTACCACTCCTTAATCACAAATTATAATCATTGTTTAACTTGAGTGAATCTTATTCGAACCATTAGTTCATAATATTCTCCTTAATTCGACCTCGAAAGCATTATTTTTATCAAAATACATCAGCTTATTACAAGTGGTAACAATGCCTCTCACTAGACTTAAACAAAAGTTATATTAGTGCAACAAGAGCTCATGTTGATAACTAGAGTAAAACAAACTCATATAAAGGTTTCTTCCCGAGTTTTTTTGTCTTTCAACTTTGCATGGATGCCCACGTGCACTCTAGCTGGAGACTGAACTGGAACATAGATAGATAAAACTCACCCATAATTTGGCGAATTTATTGGAAACATGACCTCAAATACCTCTTTGATTCTCTCAGACTATGATACTTTTGTAAAATATGAGAGAGTGTTTTTTGAATGGGAAATTTCGGAACACAAACCTCTTTACGTTTTCACAATTTCACCTCCAGTTATTCAGAAGGTGCGTCGAAAGATAATGACAAAAAGAGGGAAATCAACATTTGGCAAATTTCTCAAAAAATGGCCTCAAAGGTGTCCTTGATTTTTCCCAACCATGATATATGTGTAAAATATGAGAGAGATTTTTTTGAATGAGCATGCTGTAAACAAAAACCTCTTTCATTTTTCACAAATTCACCTCTAGTTTTTCAGAAGGCACGCTGAAAGATAATGACAAAAGCAGGGAAATCAACATTTGG
>ML804765.1:7578-17633 GCA_009831015.1 Picea engelmannii
ATGTGTTATTTTTTATTAGTTTTCTTTATTATGATGAGGTTAATGTTCTTGAAATTAGTATTACAAGAAATTATTAACACCATTCAATTTAGTGATTTTTGGCTAAGTAGTGAGGACAAGAACTAGCTTATCACTTGTCAAATTCGAATCATTGTGGGGCCAATAATAGATACCCACTTTCACCGACTTAGAAAAACACTATAAGCCATTGATATGATTGTTACTTTAGTTTGAAATATAAGAATTTTTATAAGAATTGTTATCAACAAAAACCGTGGCAAATAATAATAAAAATGTTGACGCCATACATCTTATCAAGAAGTAGGTGAACTCTCATTCCTAATGGGAGTTCAAGGTGACTAGTGTGTCAAATGAAAGAAATACGCATCAAGTATTTTAGTTTGGGAAAGAAAAAGAAAAATTATTAGTAAAGTACAAATATAAGTATATCGATATGCGACACATTAGGTATTTTTATATTTAGGTTTTTTAGAGAGAGAATTTGAAATCTTAAACAAAAATAGAGGAGACTTTCCACAATTTTGAAGTTGCACTTGTGCAAGCACATTGCTTTTGGTTTTTCAACTCCAAGGAATCTTTTGAAAGTATATGAAACACAAAACCGTGAAAATCATATTTAGCCAAAAGAGAAAGTAAAACCTTATTGAAGATTGAGCGAGTAAAGATAATAGAACCGCACCAAGGGCATTCAAGGTATCTTAATTAGATCACTAACTTTGGTTTTAGATTCCATGTTCATTCTAACTAAAATATCGAATCATACTCAAGCACTTCTAAGGGTCTTACTAGTTCACCAAATGATGATTATTCTTGTCATGTTTATGAGGCTTTAACTCTTAATATCTACTTATCTTATCCAAAATTACAAAATTTGAAACTAGTTCTAAAGCTAAAATTGAGAGTTGATATTGAAACTTGGCATACAAAATCAACTTAAACTGAACTTAATCTAAAATTGAAACTAAAATTTGCAAAGCTTAAATGTTGGTATAAAGACCAATTGAACTTGTAAACTGATCTAAAGTTGTCAATGTTGAAAATATGAATTGGAAGTGATTTTTAAATGATTTTTAAACCACCTTGGATATTCCAATGGTTAACTTGTCAAAATATATCTACACTTAAAACAGCTACAATGCGTCTATGCTCCACTATGCGACTATCTCTCTTTTTTTAAGTGTTTAATGGAAATAAAAACATGGTATTCAAATTCTTTGACTACTACGACATATGAAATACACTACAATGGCAAAGCCACACAATGGGGCACAACCATTTTCCCTAGGAACCCATATAGGAAAACCAAGTCTACAAAGGAATGTGACTTTTATCTTCTTATATTATGGAGATTACAATATATATTACAAACATTTATAAGCTTGCTATGAAGTTATAAGACACTATAGTCTTTTGCAATCCTAAAAAATATTCTTATATCTCTCTACTCTGTTAGTATATCATCTCCTACTCATATTATGGAACAACTAGCAGGTAGTGAAAAAATGATCCCCTTTCCCCCCTTTTTCTAGGTTTTTGATAGCTAGAATTAGAGTTAGGTTTTGGGTTTCACAACCCTCTTGGAGGGTGAATCCATGAAGATGTATCCCACTTTTTAGTGAAATGTGGTGATAAAAATTTGACTTTTTACAAATTTTAAAATTGAATCCCTCGAAACTCATATACACCTTGAATTTTGATGTGCATTAAGAAAAAAATTTGTAGGGAATTGTGTTATATTTCTGATGGTATTTTTTTGAAAAACTATTAGTGTCATTTAATGTGTCTAATATATGTTTATCCTTTCAATTTCTGAAAAAGTTAACTAGTGTGTGTGTTTGTGTGTGTGTGTGTGTGTGTGTGTGTGTGTGTGAGCACAATCTACACAAAACATAATGTATCCCACTTATTTTTTTAGTTTTTTTGTAAAATTGTATTTTTTATTATTTTTTGAAGTACTAATATTTGAATCACATTTCCTTTGTGTTTTCAACAAATTTTTTCTCATATTTATGTAAATTGAAAAACCAAAAATACCCTTTTGAAGAGAAAATATCCACAAATATCCCACATGTTTTTTATAATTTTATGCTACTATTTTTTCCCAATCACCTTTGTAACTATGGAAAATTTTTGAAGTATAAGTTTTAGAAGAAAATAAAATATATATACAATATAAAACCAAAAGTGTGAAAATGATATGTCATTGGATAGAGGAATCAATGATGAATCCATTGACATCAAGTCCATCACCTAAGATGGAAGAGATGAAGGATTTCCACCCCCTGGAAGTTGTAGTTGAAAAAAATCCTATAGAAAGGAGGCATGATTTATGAAAACCCTTGATTGCCAACCATAGCTCAATTGAGTGTTTATAAAAAGCTTAATCAATGGCTTATGGTAGGATTTAAAGGTACCTTAATTAAGGGTTTATTAACCCTTTATTAAGGTCTTTTTGGGTTATGGAAATGAATCAATCGAGGTATAACCTCATTCGAAGTAATAACCTCAAACGAGGTAATGTTGTAAACAACATACATAAAATAAAATGAATCTTCACATTAAAAAAACAAAAAACAAATGTTGGCTAGTTTACACCCAACAGTACTATGTCAATTTGAAAAGACAAAAAATAAGAGAAATGTGTGAAATCTAATATTAATCTTCATTAATAAACAATCAAGATGGGGAATATGGAAAAGTGCAAAAGGAAATATGATTGTCGATAGGTTGACGAAGATGAAGTGTGAGAGCAGACTAGAGAGAGAATGAGACAAAGACCAACATAATTGAGAGAATGAGAAGAAGAAAATGTAGGCCATCCATTTCTGAACTTTCAATGCATCTAACTAGAGAGTCTTTAGGGTATCCAATTGAGGGCAATATTAGTAATCTTTAGTCACATCCACCAAATGGATATTATAGTTTTGATTTATATTATGGTAAATATAATTTACATAGCACTTTTTGTATTTTAACACATGTTTTATATGTAACACATGTACAAAATTGGTTCGACTATGTAGGGATAGAATCTAACTAGCTTCTGTAGGACCCTATCCCTTCTTGAGTTTCACTAATATTAGGAAGTTGTAGTATTTTAAAAGGGGTAGAAACCTTTTAGAAAGATTGGATCCAAACATACGAGAAACATTTTGGGGCCCAATTCCCGATCAGACAATTAGAGAACATATAGGTAACCTAAATAAGTTGTTTTTTGAGGAAAAATTAGCGATTACATAAGCTAAAATCCTACATGGATTGATAAACACACACAAAATTAAAATAGACAACAAATTTTTGGGGTTTCAAGATGCTAAAAAAGAAAAGGCAACTTAGAATGTATGAAAATCATTCTCTTCATTTGGAAAATCATCAAAACTTGTTATCCAATTTGCTCATAGGGAAATTACAACTATTGTTGTTGCACCAAGGACTTCAAGAAGTCAATTGGTGACAACAATACCAAAATTGCTCCATGTTTCAAGAAAAACATTACAAAGGCACACTATTGTTCCATATAAACAAAAACATTGAATTTGCTTGTTGGGCTCTTATTTGCAAGAAACACTAACGAGATAGACTTATAGAAGGAATTAGAGAGAAGGTGGTAGAGTTTTGTGAAACCCATTCTCATGCTATACCAGATTAGAATATTTTTTTGTTTTGATCCTTAATTAGAGGTTTGTATGATGAGGATTGTAAACATGTTATGGATATGACACAAGTTGAACTATTTTACGAAACTCAAGAAATAAATCATGGTGGTAAGATCGTCATAAGCATGTTTGATAAATTGAAACCATGGTATATTAGGCCCATCATAGTGCACAATAGTTGTTGTTGTTGTCAATACCATATTGAATTCCAACTCTATTATGACACATTTGTGGATTTTTGCAAACGACACTAACAAGGTGACCCACCTCCTCCCATAGTGCATGATTTTAATCTCAAACATATTATGCAAAAGGAATGATGGAGATGTGATTTTTTAGTAAAATATGTGTAGGTGGAACAAGATACCTTGAATGTGGTAGTTTGACAATATTTCATAGGAATTTTCCTATGGAACCTGCACACCCTATATTGTCATATGTCACGGTCACATGGACAAGATATGTGTATGTTACTATAAATCCATTCTCTTCTTTGGGTGTGGAATCCAAAAATATTGACTTGCATGAGGACAATATCCATGTTTCAAAATTCATTAGGAAGTTCCAAATTATATTTATAAATATATCAAACACTTTCACAAGTTTAGGTGGAAAGCCTCCCAATTTAGACAATCTCATGAGGTATTCAAGCTAGGCACAATCTTATGAATGGTAGACTTTGCCAAAAAATACACATTCACTCCTCAGAGAGAGATACAAAGCAAGTACTATAATTTTGACTAGCTATTGTTATGATAAGTTTCTAGATGTTATCCTTTAGAAAATTATGAACAAGTTTCTCCTTCTTTATAAGAATAACTAGATGTTTATAAAATTGGATATAAACCTCACAATTCAAATTAGAAGCAATGGAAACATGATTTTTTTCTTTTTTTACTTGTACAAAAAATGGGAACTCCACATCCTTTAACAACCCATTTTCTTGAATTATTTCTAATGAGTACATTATCTCCAACTTCAAACTTATCTCCTTATTATTCATGATAGCATGTGATTAAACATACTTTGTAGAACTTCCAAAGATTCAATACATTGATCAATGCCATCCCTAAACATTATGTAGCGAAACTCCCCATGAATGTAAACAAAAAATTCTTGAATCATTTTCTACATCACCTTGGTCTTAGTAGCCAACTTATGCCATTAACTAATAGTTGAAGTATAATGAGTTCTGAGCTCATCAATATCCTTATAAAAATTATGGCATTCATCTCTAGATTTGTATAAGAGTGTCGATGTGTAACTTTCCTGACACCCATCAACTAGGTGATTGGGGTGAATATTTAAACCTGTGTCTCTTTCAAATGGAGACCAAAATTTTCAAAATTTGAAAGTGCCAAATGAATTTCACCTATTTATCATGAAGACCCAACAAGTTTTAATAATTTAGAATCATTATTGCAGTTATTCATCATGAAAGGCTAATGGGTATGGTTTCTCTTTTCGAAGAAAAAAAAAGAAGAAAGAAAGAAGGTATTGCAAGAAGGAAATCACTTGTTTCCATCTCCGCACTAAATAGACCTATGTTTCAACTTCATCCAAAATTTTATGGAATCTAAAATAGAGGTCATATGCCCAAGAAATGCCAATTTTCTCCCACTTTCTGCAATACCCCCAACACTTAGTCATTTTTCTTGTGTTAAATGACCTCACTCCTCTCTATACTATTGTCCCAACTTAGTCATTTTCCTTACTCTCCATACCCCATACTTAGTCATTTTCTTTGCTCTCCTTACTCTCCATACTTAATCATTTTTTACATCTTCCATAACTCTTTTTTTTGTTTGTACTAGCAGAATCGACAACGGGTGATTCTTGTACTCGCGTGACACGGGGTCGATTCCTGTCTGCTACCTCTATAACCTCCAGGTGCATACACACAACTTGCAAACATGGGGAACGAGTAAATCAGGGTGAGAATTGAACTTGAGACCTCCTTTACATATTTCCTTCCATTTACATGACACTTGCCAATCAGTCTACACCCCTATGGGCATCTTCCATAACTCTCTTAACTCAACTCTCCATACTTATTTTTGTGGAGATTTTCTTCCACATACCTTCCTCTTTTATTTTCTCCCACATATTTTTACTAAGATTTACTAAGTGTTACACTCTTCTATTTGTCCACACAAGTGCATTTTCCTATTTCTACACACATGTTTTAGTTTATTTTCTCAATCTATTATTTAGTGAAATTATTTACCTAAATCATATCTTTTGCTAAGTTTTATCCCCCCCCGCCCTTCTTATTTTGCATTGGGACATGTGGAAGTGAAGTTGTCTTATCAAAGGTGGACACGTGGCAGTGAAGTGGACCTACCTTTGGGTGACACTTGGATGGTATGAGTTGGACACACATTATTGGGTAGTGACTTGGCATGATGACTAGGCAATGAGGTGGAAACCAAAAGCTATACTATGCATGAACTATGAAAGGTTCCATGACTCTCTCTACTTCACACACAAACAATATGAGATGACATTTTTTTATAAGCATGTAATTAATGCCCTCCCAGAATGCATGTGGGACAAATAAGGCAAATTTTCAAATCAAGGGCCAAGATTCACATGGAGAATTGATCAATGACTATTGAGTATCTATCTTTTGAAGGTCATAACGTTTGATCCTGGTATCCAAATTGAGCATACGAGATCTCATTGGAAATATAGAGACATGAAGAACAAACAGAAGTGGCTTCCATGATTGGAATGATATATATCAAGACCAAAAAAATAAATTACAGTGGAGACTATTTTTATCTTGGCAACAAATCATTTTTGGAAAACAATTTATTAAAAGAAGTTCATGAACATATTAAGTGAGTGTGAGATTGAGGAATGGATATTTAAGTTTACATTTACAAAGGGATCTAAATATTCATTGATATTTAATTAAAAATAATTGATTTAAGAAGTATACTTGCTATGGGTGAGGCGAAACATAATGGTTTAACCATTTAAAGAATATATCAAAGATTGGCTTAAAAAGTTGTTATTGAAGACAACTAATCCCAATTAATGTTGGTTGTGGAGCCTGATTATCTTCTTGATTCAAAGGTATTTATTTTCAGCCGTGTTTATACCCCATGAAGACTTTACACCCCAGAAGAATGTACACTCCTCCACGCGGGGGAGTGTAGAGGGGGGTTACCCCCTCTGCGGGGTCCGGGGGAAAGTGGGCCCTCGACGAGGGTTTGGGGGCGAAGCCCCTGAAGAAAAAATTTCCTTGTAAATGTATATTGTAATTTCATTGTAAATCTAGATCGTTCATTATAAGGTCGCAGATCTGATGGTAGAAGTTATGCTAGGTTTTTTTTCCCTAGAAGGAAACATTCATTTTATGAGGGAAGTGTATTGCGGCTATGTATCATTGCAAATATTTTATTCTGAGAGAGGAGACTGTGAGAGAAAGAAGAGGAAGTTACAATGGGTTTGATGTAGGTTGTATCCCTTCATTTTTTGGATAATAATAAAGGAAGGACCTGCCAATTTCTCTGGTGGACATAGCCCACACTGGGTGAACCACGTATATCTGTGTCTCTATTGTATTATGTATCTTCTATGTTTTATTTCCGCATTTATTTTACTTTATTGCTCCACGATCTTGTTTTTCTAACAACTAGTATCAGAGCGAAAGGTAACTCACAATAAAAGAGGGTTCCTGGTTCGAGTGGGAGCAATGGCGGAAGATGGAAAGTTTAGGGTCAATAAATTTAACGAACAAAACTACTAGTTATGGAAGATGCAGATGGACAATTATTTATATCAGAAGGATTTATTCCTACCATTGGGTGGAATAGCAAAGAAGTCGACGACCATGAAGGACGGAGAATGGGAGGTTCTTGACATAAAGGCACTAGGAACGATACGACTGAGCCTAACAACGTCGGTGGATTTCAATATTTCGAAAGAAAATACAACGAAGGAGCTGATGGACGCATTGAATAAACTGTATGAAAAACCCTCGGCATCCAATAAGGTATTTCTAATGAAGATATTATTTAATATGAAGATGTCAGAAGGTGGGTTTGTTGCGAATCATTTAAATGAATTTAATACAGTTACTAATCAACTAAGTTCTGTAAAAGTGGACTTTGATGATGAGGTCAATGCTCTTCTAATCTTGTGCTCATTGCAAGAAAACCGGAACACCTTGGTCATGGTTGTAAGTAACTCTGTCTCTGGTTAAAATACTTTAAAATTTGATAAGGTTGTTGGTGTTATCCTTAGTGAGAAAATGCAATGAAAAAAAACAGGTGAGACATCATGTAATGCGTTAAACATGGAGAACAAGAGAAGAAAAAAGGATAGAGGAAAGGGCTTAGGGAATAATAGGAATTCTAGGAAGGGAAGATCCAAATACAGATTTGGAAAGATAGAGTGATGGAATTGTGGGAAGAAAGGACATTTGAAGAGAGACTGCAGAGCTCCGAAGAAACAGCGAGATGGACAACATTAGAAAAATCAGGAAGCAAATGTAACATGTGATTTGTTACAAGATGCTTTGATTCTTTCTGTAGATAATATTTCTGAGTCTTGGGTAGTAGATGCCACATCCCATAGGAAACATTTTCTAGATTATGTTCAAGGTGATTTTGGACAAGTTCATTTGGGTGATGATGCACCATGCAAAATTGTTTGAATGGGAAAGGTAAAAATAAAGCAAAGGAATGGAAACCAATGGTTGTTGAAAGAGGTAAGACATGTTCCCGATCCAAGGAAAAATCTAATTTCAACATGGCAGTTGGAAAGTGAAGGTTGTATATCCATATTTACAGATAAGGTGTGGAAAGTCACCAAAGGATCATTGGTGATAGAAAAAGGAGAGAAGGTAGATACATTGTATTTATGTACTGGTAATACTGACTCTTCTATCTCTTTATCTTCTACAGGAGTGGATACAACACTGTGGCATCATAGGCTTGGACACATGAGTGAGAAGGGGATGCAAATACTTTACAAAAGAAATTTGTTGCCAGATCTTAAACAAATTGATTTGGATTTCTGTGAGCATTGTGCTTGTTGGGCCCGAGATATGATCACATTTATGAAGGTTATTATACACTTTTGCTGCATGTACATATGTGTTTTTCATATTTTGAAGGAGCTTTTTGAAGAATTTTATGTTAAAATGGTATGATGTCCACCAGGTACATGTGATTCATGTTTAATGTCATTATTGGGTACAATTCATCACGTTTTATGATTACCAAGAGCTAATTCACATTTTTATGGTGCTACAGGGAAAAAACACACCACGTTTCTACTTCCGGCACTTAGTCCAGCACTCCTTCCAATACTCGTTCCGGTACCCGATCCGACACTCTGTCCAGCACTACGTATTGCACAAAAACGGAGGGAAACTTGGCGGTTATGGTATTGGCGGCCAGTGATGGGAAAATAGGGAATGTAGGTTTTATTCATGCTTGCCCCCTCCAGCTACTGAGCTCCCGACAACTCAGTTTTAGTTGTTCAAGAGGGAAACTATTAACTCGCTCTGTTTTATTAGTTAGGGCATCATTTAATGCAAATTGCTAAATTTAGAAGTGGTTCGACCCTCCTCTGGTTGACCACTTGGTCTGTAAACATTATAAATACCAACGAGGTGGTCAGATATAAGTTAAGTAGTAGAAGCATCAGTGTGATAGGTAGAAACACGTTTTTACTCTGTTTTGCCATTTTACATTGCCAAATTATACAAGAACTGCGTTTTTGAGTTTTTATGGTGAATTCATCTTGCTGAGCGTGTGGTGTGCTTTTAGAAAGTGACCACGACTTGCTGGGGGGGGCACCATCAATCTGGTAACTGTCTTTGTGTTTGTTTATGCATTTCATAGTTTAGTCGTTCTCTTTATTTTCCTGTATATGCATTTTTATTATGTTAATTAGTTTGTTGTTGCAATTTAATTGCTTTGACTCTCTTTTGCAGGTTAGTATGATGAATTGTGTTAGCATGCATTAATCTTGTGGTTAGGAACAAATCTGCAAATCCCTAGACTAATCCCATGTGTAATTAGATACTAGATTATGTCTTTATTTATGATTTTAGAATCAAGTTTAAAATAGAGTTTTAATTAGAATAGAAAATAGTTTTTATTTTGAGCTTTCTTCGACAAGGATTTGATGGATGGATAGGATCAATTTCAGTTTTTAATCATAGCTTGCTCATTTCATTTTTATGTATAATTGGCTTAGCTAGTTGTTGATTAATGTAGTTGTTAGTTTATTTTTTTAATGTCATGTTTTAATTTATGTTTTTAAGCATTTTCTTATTGCAGTTTGAATTGTTAGAGTAGATATAGCATAGTTTTCAATTTATGTAATTTTCTTTCTAGAATTAAATTGCAATTATAT
>ML804765.1:19649-37495 GCA_009831015.1 Picea engelmannii
TTTGACATCTTGTGTAGGAGCTACAACTACATACAATATGCCCAGAAATTAAAACTCTTTCCTGCCACCCTCAAAGACTCTGCACTAAAATGGTTCATGGGGTTGGGAGAATCTAGTATTAGGTCTTGGGAAGCCATGAAAGAATTCTTTCTTAAGAAGTACCAATACTACTGCAAGACAAAAGAGTCTCATAATGACATCTTTAAAATCCAACAATTAGAAGACGAGACCCTCGAAGATTATATGGAAAGATTTGGTTATATCTCCCAGAAGTCAAAATACCATGACCTCCCAGAGGATGCAATTAGGGCTCTTTTCCTTAAGGGAATTTCAGAAGAATATTTAGAGATGATTAACCTAATGGCATCAAGTAACATATCTCATAAACCTTTTGCTGAAATATGTGAAATGTGTAAAAATTACTCAAGGAGTAGAGCCAAAACATGAAAGAATGTACGAGACCCTTACAATAGAAACTTAAAACCAATTAGTCCAGGTGGTATCACGAGAGCAGAGATAGGGAACCTTTTAGAGAACTTCGAGACATATATTTTAAGCACAATAGGTTCCCTATTGGATACCCTTAAAATAAAAAAAGAAACAGGAGGAGGAAAATGCAGCAATGAGCATATATTGCCCAAAATGCAGGAGGAAGCATTCCTCAAGGGAATGCCCATTAGATAACATTTCAGTTTGTGGCTTCTGTACAGAAGACCATGTGACTGAAAAATGTCCATCATTTCCCAGTTTATTAGCCATCTATAGGATTGGAGATCCTAGGGAGTATTCTTATGCACCTAGGAGGCCATGGTAGCCTAGGAACCATCCCACATACCCGGATCTACAATCTCAAGGTCCACCCTATTATCAACAACACAACAGTGGAATTCACCAGGTTGGAAAAACTGGTCTACTCAGTATCAAAATCCTTTATTTCAAGGATGGAGAGGAGGACATAACCAAGGAAACCCTCAAGCTCCACCTACCCTTATGTCCAACCATCATTATCCTCAGTTCCCACCGAACACTCTATAGCTTTTGCTAGGTTTTGTTCCACCACCTCTAGCTCCTACTCCACAACAACAACTGCTACAATATCAAAATTCAAGCTCCCCGAGACCAACACTATTACCGACACAACCAGTGTCTAATCCTAATAATAAGTCCCCTCAACCTCTTCACAATGTTGAGATGCAAGCCTTCTTGACATATGTTATTACTCTTGTTCCATTACAAGAAATTCAACTAAGATTGGGAAAAGTTCTGGAGAGGCAGAGACCTTCAATAGTCATCCAGGAAAAAGAAGAAGAAGAAACCACCAAACAACCCATGGATGACACTAGGTGGGAAGATTTTATTATCCTGAAGAATCAAGAACCCAAGCTTCCCCAAAATGAACCTTCACAAATTATGAAGGTCCCTCCTTATCTAGACCAATTGGTAATCAAGAAACCTACAACTCGACCAGAATTTGACATTTTGAATGAATTGAAAAATATTTGCGTCAAGATTCCTCTACTTCAGGCCATTAAATGCATTCCAATCTATAGCAAGGTAGTCAAAGAATTGTGTATCAAGAAGCCAGGTAGGAAGCAAAAGGATCCCCCTATAGTACACTTGATAGGAGGACTTTCCGAATACATATCAAAGAAGCCAAAACTAGTAAAATATGGGAATCCAGGAAACCTCGTAGTGACTATAAATATTAATGAGGTCTCCATTGGAAACACTCTCATAGACCTAGGGGCAGCCATCAATGTTATGACCACTACTACCTTGGAACAATTATAGTTACAACCTCTTCTTCGATCTACCCCAATCATTTTGGAATTAGCAGATAAGACTAAGATTATAACTGAAGGAATTTTAGATGATGTCATGGTTACTTTAGCCTCATGGGAGTACCCCATAGATTTTCTTGTCATTCATTCAAAGGATCTTGCCAAAGGCCATCCCGTCATTTTGGGAAGACCTTGGCTAGCCATAGCCAATGCATTTATTGGCTGTAGAGAAGGATAAATGACCATCTCGAATGGTCTCTCTATCTAGAAGCTCACCATTTACCCTCCAGCTCAACCTATTATGGAGAATCTATGGTGGTTTGAATCTCCATACGAGAACAATGACTGGGAAGAACCTGTATTTCCAAGTGACCATGCATGGGCACTTCAGGAGAACACAACATAAAATGTGCTAAACTAGTTTATTTTTCCTATCACATGTGTGGATTTTCCACAGTCTTTTCCCCAATTTGAATACATGTTTGCGGAAGAATTTCAAGAACAATTAGACCCATCCATTTTGTCTTCAACATGTTTTATTTACGAGATATATGAATCTGTCATGTCTTACACTATGCCCTATGAGATTAGTCCAGTAAAATGTTTACATATAAACTCTGGGATAGATGCATACCAACATAAACAGTTAGTAGATATCCTTAAATAACAATCAGGAGCATTTGCCTGGGAATACATTGACATGAAGGGTATACACCCCAACATCCATCACATATCTACCCAGGGGTAAGTAACACCTGTTAGGAAACCCCAAAGAAGGATGAACCCAACACTTAAAGATATAGTCAAGGAGGAGATCCAAAAGTTGTTAAATGTCATATTTATCTATCCCATCTCAGACAGTAAGTGGGTATCCCCGCTTGTAGTGGTTCCAAAGAAAGTGACCAGGAAATGGAGAATTTGTGTTGATTTTCGGGAACTCAACAAGGCCACTCTGAAATATTACTTTACTCTCCCTTTCATTGACCAAGTTATAGATACCTTGTCTGGAAATAAGTATTTTTCCTTTTTAGATGGGTACAGTGGGTACAACCAGATTCTTATAGCACCCAAGGACCAGGATAAGACTACCTTTACTTGTCCTTGGGGCACCTATGCCTATAGGGTCTTACCATTCGGATTGTGTAATGCTCCTGCCACTTTTCAACGAGAAGTATTAGGGATATTTGTTGATCTTATTCATGATTGTGTGGAAGACTACATGGATGAATTCACAGTCTATGGAAACACTTACCAGGAAGCCTTAGAAAACTTAGAAAAGGTCATCGTCAGATGCCAGAAGATGAACCTATCTCTAAGTTATGAAAAATGAAAAATGTTGTTAACTGAAGGAGTGGTTCTAGGATATCATGTTTCATCTGAAGGGATAAAAGTCGATCCTGCAAAGCTTGAGGTCATCATCAGACTTCCACCCCCCAAGAATCAGAAAGAGGTAAGAATATTTATTGGACATGCCGGATATTACCAACGGTTTATTGAAAATTTTAGAAAGATTGTTGCACCTATGTTTGGATTATTGATAAAAGATGTTGATTTTGTTTGGACTGAGCAGTGTCAAACTGCCTTCGAAACCCTGAAAGATAAGCTGTCTGTGGCACCAGTTCTTAGAGGGCCCAATTGGACTCTCCCATTTAATATATCCACTGATGCCTCTGACACCACAATAGGAGGGGTATTAGGGCAGAAAGAGGACCAACAATCCTATGCCATTTATTTTGTGAGCAAGAACTTGTCCCCTGCCGAGTTGAACTAGTACACAGTCACCGAAAAGGAATTCTTGGCCATTGTTCATGCTATTAACAAGTTTCGTCATTACATTACTGGTTATGAAGTATTTGTACACACCGATCATTCTGCCATTAGATTCCTCATGAACAAACCTATAACTAATGGCTGAGTGACTAGGTGGCTCTTGTTATTGCAAGAATTTAACATCACTGTGCTTGAACGACCTGGAAAGGATAATGTAGTAGCTGACTTTCTTTCCCGAATAAAAAAATGAGGATGATGATATCCTTGTAGATAATATTTTCCCAGACAAGCACCTCTTTTCCCTTTCTGTCAATACCCCATGGTTTGCAAATATGGAAAACTATCTGGCCACTAGGAAGTTACCATCTCATTTGTCACCTCATGAAAAGCGGAAAATTATTACACAGAGTGCTAATTACTCTTGGGTTGGTCATGATATTTTTCGCACAAGTCTTGATTTGATTATTCGTAGATGTGTCCGAGAGGATGAGGTACCTGAAATACTACGAATTTTTCATGATGGACCATGCGGTGGCCATTTTTATGACAAACATACAACATATAAGGTGCTACATTCGGGTTACTATTGGCCTAGAATTTTCAAAGATGCTGGTAAGTATGTGAGAAGTTGTGATAGTTGCCAAAGGATAGGAAGACCTATGTCAGCTGAATAAATGCCTTTGTGTGCCCAAGTTATGATAGAACCCTTCGAAAAATGGGCCCTCGACTTTGTAGGAACAATTTCACCCATGTTCTGTAGGAACAACTATATTTTGGTTTGTACGGACTACGTCACCAAATGGGTAGAGGCAAAATCCCTATTTAGGGCTACAGAGAAGTTTGTTTTTGAATTCATCTATGAATACATCTTTACCCACTTTGGTGTCTCTCGTGAAATTGTTACCGACCAAGGCAACTCAATTCACTTCCAAGCTAATGAAAGAGATGACAGAGAAATATGGGATTAAACACCGTAAATATTATCCATACCACCCGCAAGCCAATGGTCAGGTAGAATCCAGAAACAATTTTTTGGAAGCCATATTGACCAATACTATTCATTTACATCACTGGGATTGAGCTGATAGGCTCCTAGAGGCTTTGTGGGCATACCAGACTACCTAGAGAAATACCACTGGGCATACCCCTTATGATCTAGTGTAGGAAAAACAAGTACTTTTACCTATATAATTCCAAGTAAGGACCTTCCGTATTGCCACAGAATTAGGATTGAACCTGGATGAGGCTGAGAAGCAACGAGCCCTACAATTGAATGAATTGGATGAAATCAGGCAAGATGCCATCTAACGGACAATATTAGTCCAAAACCAGAGAAGAAAGTGGCATGACAAGTTTATTAAGAAGAATCACTTCCAGTCTGGTGATTGGGCCCTATTGTTTGATTCCTGATTCAAAACCTTCAAAGGAAAACTTACCACCCGTTGGTTGGGCCCTTATGAGGTAGACATTGTATATGAAAATGGAGCTGTAAAAATTAAAACAATTGACGGTGGACAAGTCTCCTTTGTGGTAAATGGACACTAGCTTAAATTTGATCAAAAGCCCATTTCCAGAGAGGAGTTTCTACAGGTCATGTCAGCTGACAAGGCATTGGACTTAGTAGATGGGGAAGTTTTTGAATTTTCTGAATTTCTTACTGTATAAATGTAAATAGTTTTTGAATTTTGTTAATAAGGCAACTCTAGAGATTTCTGTAAGTATTTATTTCACCAGGAGTACACAATTTCAAGGATATTTCTTCAACACATTGTTATACTTGAATTTTGTGTCCACTAAAGCATCAAATGAATATTGACTTACTATAATTAGCCACATTTTTGCAAATAAATCTATTTTTTTTAAGGCATTCTAAAGTAGTTTCTCTTGAAACTCTTCACCATTGTATAAGGAAGTGATACCATAACTATCAATCCTAGAGGTCTCTCGTACATTTTTTCCAAGAAACCCAAGTAAGTGAGTCAAGTGTCCTTATCAAAGAGTAACAAGGAGGTCTAATTAGCAGTTAGTCATGGAAACATCACAATAACTACAAAGGAAGAAAGTAAGTTGAGCTACATTACTAATGTAATCTGACAAAAATAAATAATAAATTTAAACTTGTCCTGATGTACGACATTACTTGCAGAAAAACCTGACATGAAATATGTGTGGTTAAGCTAAGGTTAATGAACTCCATAAACTTTCCATTGGGAAATAACTCTAAGACTATCTTGAAACTCTCTTGCCTACATCTTCTTATCTATATATAGGATATCTTATCCTATAGGTGGGGCCATATTCTAACCGTCTCGTCAGACCAATCTGTGAAATTTTATTTTTACACTTGACATACTATAAATCTTCGGCTATTGGGGGATACTAACTAGTTTCCTATACTTTTGATTGTGAGGTGTCACAATACTTAGATGTGGGGGAGGGGTTCATGAGCTGACAAATGATCATTTCCTAGAGAAATAGATCTTTGCAAGAATTTTTGTATTATTTCCATCATACAAGTTATTACATTAATAGTCATTTTATTTTTAAAGTGTTAAACTCCCGTGTGCTATAAATTACTGAACATATACTTAACATACCACTGTTTATCAGTTTATCTTTCATTACAAGCTGCATATTGTAGGATTGACAATACATGTTTTATGCTTGATATAACCCGTTCATTGTAGGTTTTGACATTATATGTCATAAGCAAGAGGATTGAATGAGCATGGTGGAAAAATCAACCACAATGGAGTATTTTGCCTCTACTCATTAAACCATTGTGTCAAAAACATTTAATTTGCAGGCTATCCATTACAGGAAGTGAAAATGTATTTAACACAGAGGTACTAGATGGAGTACCATATGAGGTGCCATATGAAATGTCGTATGAGGTGCCATATGAAATGTCGTATGAGGTGCCGAACAAAGTGCCATGTGAATTACACACCAATAATTGTCCTAGATTCCAGGTAACCATAACTCAATTACATTTAATTGAATTACTTGTAGACATTGATTGTAGATGCTCCATATGTTTATGATCAAATGTCCAAGTCAAAAGACTTGAACATTGATCTACCCACGCATCATTACATTGCCCCAAAATGAGCCATCGAATTCGAAACTCCCACACATGGCAGCTCGCGTTCACATGTGTGCAACGTACTCCACCATAAGTGCATTCAAAATTGGGTTGGGCAACCATTATCTCCATTTTCCCTTGCCATTTGCTCTGCCCTGCGTTAAGAAATCGCGCCCAACCTCTGCCAAGTCATCCCCTATTCAAATCATGTTTGACCCGTGCCCAATTTGTGTCATCTCTTGGCTTGATCACGCCCTTGCTTGGTAGAATTCGCCTATGCCACAATGCCCAGGAGGTATGAACCCTCCTCCCATGCAGATTTATTTGCCATTCCTGAATTTGCACAGTGCAAAGAAGTGTTTTTGCACACAGGTTGGAGGCCATTTTTGTCTATCTTGCAGAGCCACAATGACGGCCTCTCCATGCAATTTGCAGTCAGTTTCGATGGTAAGAAAACACATGTAGGGTATCTTACATTTGAAGTTTTAGAAGAGTCCATTGTTGTATCTACAAAGCTCCCAAGAATGGGAGATAGATGGTTCAAAAGCCACTAATTACCACGCTCAAGTTATAACAGGGTGTTTAAGCCCGAATTCAAGAGCATTTCAGGAGAAAAAGGGTATGCTAAGGAGTGGATAAAGGTGGAATTGATCAACCCCCTCATTGTCATCACAAGGTTAATTACATGTGAAGGTAGATACTCCACCTTCAAAGCTTGTCATTTCAGATTGTTGGCTCATTTTTTGTTCAACAAACCTTTGAAATTCCCCTTCTATTTTTTCAAAAGCTTGGAGAAGATGTCATTTCAAGTGAGTAAGAATGTGACTAACCCCCACAATAGTCTCTTCCACCATGGCTTGATCAAACTCCTCGTTCTAGCCAAACTAGAGAAACAAGGGCAAACTTGGGATGCCTTTATCTACCAATTTGAAAACCCTCACTTGACTGTTAAGACCGACAAAAATCCACTTAGCCTAAAAACTATCTCTCCATCCAAACCTTGCTCTCCAATAACTCCAAACCCCCTTGCAAAAACCCTCTCTTTACCAAAACAATACCAAAAGCTTGTTGATATCCCTACTTCTTCATCGGGTAAAAAGACCAAGAGCAAAGACCAAAAGAAGCCTATTGTTAACCCCCCAATGCCTTCACTCTCTCTTGATCCTACACCTAAACAGTGCCAAGAAGTAATTCAGCAAGACTTTCCCATCATTCCCACAAACAAGAGGGGAGCCAACCGATTTGGTAAAAGACCCTTTCGAAAGAGTACCTGGAGCACAAGATCAAATTCTTATGCAAAACCTCCACCTGATTCAAATCCTATCCAAGTGTCCTCCGACCTTGAGAGCCCTCACAAGAAAATTAGGGAAGTCTCTGCGAATGTATTAGAGCCACTAAGGAAAAAAAAATCAAAGCCTACCTCTCCTTACCAATCCCCCATCACTCCTACTTCACCCATGCCTACTCTAGATCCTAAATGTTGGTTGTGGAGCTTGATTATCTTCCTGATTTAGAGGTCTTTTACTTTCAGCCGTGTTTATACCCCATGAAGTATTTACACCCCAGAAGTATGCACACTTACGATTTTATGATGGTTATTATACACTTTTATGATGGTTATTATACACTTTTTCCACATGTACATATGTGTTTTTCATATTTTGAAGGAGCTTTTTGAAGAATTTTATGTTAAAATGGTATGATCTCCACCAGGTACGTGTGATTCATGTTTAATGTCATTATTGGGTATAATTCATCACATTTTATGATTATCAAGAGCTAATTCACATTTTTCTAGTGTTACAAGGAAAAAATGCACCACGTTTCTACTTTCGACACTCAGTCTGACACTCCTTCTAGCACTCGTTCCGGTACCCGATCCGACACTCTATCCAGCACTACATATTCCACAAAAATGGAGGGTGTCTTGGAGGTTATGGTATTGGCGGCCAATGATGGGCGAATTGGGAACATGGGTTTTGTTCATGCTTGCCCCCTCCAGCTACTAAGCTCTGGACAACTCAGTTTTAGTTATTCAAGAAGGCGATTATTGGCTTGCTCTGTTTTATAAGTTAGGGCATCATTTAATGCAAATTGTTGAATTTAGAAGTGGTTCGACCCTCTTGTGGTCGACCACTTGGTCTATAAACATTATAAATACCATCGAGGTGGTCAGACATAAGTTAAGTAGCAAAAGCATCAGTGTGATAGGTATAAATACATTTTTACTCTGTTTTTCCATTTTACATTGCCAAATTATACAAGAACTGTGTTTTTTAGTTTTTATGGTGAATTCATCTTGCTGAGTGCGTGGTGTGATTTTAGAAAATGACCACGACTTGTTGGGGGGCCCACGAGCAGTCTACTAACTGTCTTTGTGTTTGTTTATGCATTTCATAGTTTGGTTGTTCTCTTTATTTTCCTATACATGCATTTTTATTATGTTAATTAGTTTGTGTTGGTCACTAAAATTGCTTATTAATTAAACAATCAAGTGTTACATAAATTGTCAACCCACGGAAGTCTGTTTATTTCAAAGGCAATCACACACTGTATATGCTCAATCTCAAAAGCAATCTAGAATTGTAGTAAAAGTACACTAATCACACCTTGCTTTGAACAGACTGAAATTCTACTTTGAATTATAGTAAAAGCAATCTATCTATTGCAGAGTTTTAAGATTCAAAAGGAAATAACTACCAAAAGAATCATGGATTACATTAAGAAATAACAACCTAGGGAAAAGGAACTTTTCAACATACTGCAAAGAAGACTAACTTTTCTATAACAGAGAACAGGACCCTATTCCCCAAAGCAGGAATCTTCAGCACCTGTCTCTGACTATCACACTTTCATAAACTCATCAAACAGAATCACCAATCAGAATGATTAACAATTACCAAAGACTGACTATTCTGTGACAGAGAACAAGACCCTATTCCTCAAGAAGGAATCTTCAACACCTGTCTCTGATTATCACACTTTCATAAACTTGGAATTACCAATCAGAATGATTAACAATTACCTAGGAATGAATTGTATGAAAACAATGTAACAATCACTGGAAACAAAGTTTCAGCAAAACAGAGTTTTAATAAGGTATGAATAAAAACAATACTAACATACTACAAAAACTAATGGGTGAATCTTGTGAAGAAGGTGCGCCCTTTCTTTCTCACAAGATTCCCCAGAAATAAAAGAAACTAAGAAGAAATGCTCAGAGTGATTTTTTTATTCATCTATCAAATGTGTCAAGTTACAATATCCAGCGTGAACACGCTCCTTCTCTGTGATTCGTTTTCAGCTAAGCCTTTCATAATCCCCCTCTAATGTTGATTTCTCCCCTATTTAAAGAGGAGAATCATCTTAATACAATTGATCATAAAATTACATGTGTACATACAAATCCTATTCTTAGTCTGGTCTAATCTTCTATGTTGGAATAGGATATTCTGATCTCCTGTAGCAAAATGTTGTTACAGTAGTTGGAATGGTATTCGCTTGGGGTGCAGTTGTTGCGACCGGTGTAGCAGCTTCTTTATTTATCATTTCTTGTTATTGTTTTTTATACTGTTTCAGCATCGCAAATCACGGTCTGTTTTAGCAACGGGATTTGTGTCCTGTTTGACTGTTTCAACAACGGGGTCTCAAGCAACAGTGATGGTTGGTGTTGTCTTAAGGTACGATTGTTGTGGCCAGTGTGACAGCTCCTTCTTGTTACTTCTGTGTGAAATGTTGTTTCAGCATTGCAAATCACAGACTGTTTCAGCAGTGGGATTTGCGTGTTGTTTGACTGTTTCAGCAACGGGTCTTCAAGCAGCAACAATGTATAATCTGCAGTTCAAACTGTTTCAACAACTATATATTTCTGATGGATAAGTATGAGAGCAATGTAAAATTACATGTAAAACAAATTAAACATATAGCAAAGAGAAGAAACGTTATATACCTTTGGAAAAATAGGTTAAAGTGATAATGTAGGCTTAAATATGAGTGGGAAAATGATGTAATGATAGCAAAAAGTATGAGCAAAAAGGTACATTATAGGGTCCTAACATCCCCCCCAATTAAAAAGGTTACATGTCCTCAGGCAACTTCAATCTGAATCAGAATCCGGATATCGACTCTGGGCGTGCAAATTACTTAAGCAGTAGTTGTGGAAAGTGTTGTCTGTTGGAGATCTGAATCCTTGAACACGTTGTAGCCTTTGCCAAGCTGTTGTTTCAACCTTCTTGGGCAACTTATGATGAACTTGATACTTCTCTGCTGGAATCCACAGAATGGGAAAATGGAACTGATAACCTATCCAATTTGCAGCACATTGTTGGACACATATGATATAAATGGGTACCCGGGAGATTGTTGTCTCAAGATTGGTAGGACTAAACGGATTGTGCTCCTACCTTTTCTCAGAAGATTGTTGCCAAAACATGTTATTTTCTTCTAGGGCAGCAGTCTCTGTGGATTTAATAAACTGTTGGCAATCCTGAAGTACTGTTGCCTGTAGTTGCCTTATGTATTGAGTCATCCCTGGTTTCTTCCAAAAATTGTAATATTCTGCAATAAAGGTGGCAACGTTCTGTGGTTCTGGTCAAATCTAGAGGAGACGGTTATCTTCATTATGCTTGGTAGCTAGAAAATCATTCTACAACATAATCTGGTTGGTAAGGAAGGAAACTAGTGCTCGAATCTGAATATCACCAACACGAGGGTTGAGATTAAGTTGTCTGTTCTCAGGAATAGCTTCATTATGAAGATATACCTCACATAATAGATGTTGATCAGTAGTAGAGGCTTCTGCAAAGGTTTTAACAAAATATTCTGGTTTTAGCACTGCATATGGTCTTCCTTCTTTGATTGATTTGATCTGAAAAAATGTTAGTCATTCTATAAGGAAAAGAGAGTAATTTGAGGATGGTTTCCTAGCAGCCAATAATTTTTGTAACAAATCAAACATCAAGAGCAATTTGCCTTTTAACTCTTCAATCTGCTTCTTATGGGCACGAGATTCTTGGCGTGTTTGCTCCAAAGCTTCCCAGTTTGAATAGATGTGGTTCAGCTAAAGTAGTCTGTGCTCCTGCAGACTTTTGTCCTGTATAATAGCAGACTACTTTTTCCATTTGTCCATTATTGCTTGCTCATTCCATGGTTGAGTTTGTGTTTCAGCATCGCAAGTGGTAGGCTGAGGTAGGGTCTGAGTGGCTTGTTCCACAAGAGTAGGGGTACTGGTTTTGCTAGGAGGGGCAACTTCATCAATAGGTAGAGTTTGTGTTTCAGCATCGTCAGTAGCAGGCTGTGGTAGAGTCTGAGTGGATTGTTCCACAAAAGTAGGGGTAGATTCATCAATAGGCAATGTTTGTACAGCTTTACTAATAAAAACAGGGGCTTCAGATGTAGTAGTTGTTGTAGGCCAGGGTTCATTTTTTTGAATTTTGGAAGGTCCTACTGGTTCTTGTGTAACAATAGGGTGTTCTTCTTCTTTAACTGCAAAAGTCGTAGCTGCAGGGGAGGCTCTAGGCATTGGAATTTGAACCACTTTGTAGACTGCTTGATAATAAATATCCCCACATTGGTTGTACATATACTCTCTACACTGATCATCTTTTGTTTTTTTCTCTACCATGGCCGCTACACGAGCTAAGGTATACAAATTAAGTTCCCTATCATAAGCTTCCTTTGCCATTACCAACTCTTGTTTGTAAGCTTCCAGTTCTTATCTTAGAAACTCATTCTCTTGTAAGAGAGAAGCCATTGTTGGCTCTAGTTGTTGATCTGTCATCGGTGTATCAAGAGAGGTGACTGGTTTTTCTGTAGTGGTCGCGACCTCGGTTGCTGGTTCTTGTGGAGCAGCTACAAAATTAGGAGTTGAGTCTTGTGTTTCAGCCACTTGATGTAAGGTAAATAGTGTTGCCACACCCTGGGCATGTGATTCTTGAATTTTTGGAATAAAGTCAGCAGTTGGTTCTTGTGTTTCAGTTGTAGCTGGTTCTTGTGTAACAACTATAGCTGGTTCTTGTGTTTCAGCTACTGAATGAGTAGTTGGTTCTTGTGTAACAACTATTGTTGCAACATCCTGGTCGTCTGGTTCTTGTATTTCGAGAATGAAGTCAGCAGCTGGTTCTTGTGTTTCAGCTGTAGCTGGTTCTTGTGTAACAACTATAGCCGATTCTTGTGTTTTAGCTACTGAATGAGTAGTTGGTTCTTGTGTTTCAGCTACTTGATGTAAAGAAAATGATGTCGCAGCATCTTGTGCTTCTGAATCTTATGTTTCAGTGCCCGGGGGTTGAACAGGTAAACATTCTGGGGTTTGGGAGGGTAGAGGTGTATGGGTTTTTAACAAAATGGGTTGGGGGTTTAGGGAAATGGCAGTAGTGGTTACTCTTGTTGAAGCCCTCATTCATTTTTTTGGTAAAAAGGAAGGAAAAGTAGGAATTTTCTTCTTTCTTTTGCGTGTGGGTTTTTCCTCAGTGATGAGGCAGGGAGGATTATCAAGTTTTTCTGCTTCAAAATCATCGCTAAGGATATGAACAGTAGGGGTAGATGATTCTGGTAAGTTGTGGGGTGAACTTGGTATGGTAGAAGAGTTAATTGAATCAATTGGATCTGTAGGCGGATTTATAGGTATTTCTGGAGGGTCAGGAAGGTGTTGTGGTTGTTCTTCATGAGGATTTTCAGGATGTTCAGCAGCTTCCTGAGGGTTTATGGGTGGATTATTTAGAGGAAGGTTTTGTTGGGAAAAACCCTTTTGGATGAGTAGTTGAACGAGACGGTGATGGGTGAGGGAAAGGGCGGTATTTTTAGCCTGTTTGCAATAATGCGACATGTTTCTAAGACATCTGAGCATATAGTAAGGAATATTGACCAGTCTAGCATGTCGTAAATGAGATAACAAGACAAAATCGTACTGGTAGACTACCTGGTATCGACCTTCGCAGGTGAGATAGTGCTTGACAAACTCTATAAATTTTGGCCAAGGAGGCGACAACGAGCTAAGTCGAACACCCAAGCCTTTAGGTTCAACTTGTTCTCCTGGCAAGAGAAAATCATGCTGGGCATTAAGGATAATGTGTTTGCGGCTGAACCAGTGAATGCCAGTGAAGGGAAGACTCGAAACCTATGCTATATCATCCTCTGTGAATGGAATCCTAACCCCTTGAATAATAGAATGGTCTTTTTGAAGATTTTGAGCAAATTGAAGAACTTGTTGTTGATCAAATCCCTGGAGCCTCTGAAAATAACCCAACCAGCCTGCCTACTGAAAGATTTGGTAGACTTCTGGATACAATTCTAGCAGGGTTGTCGTGGCGGGTTCGTATCATATAACAGGGCTTCCCATAGCTAATAGCTCAGTAGAATGCACAGTCAGAGAGTCAAGTAATTGCTTCCGAACAGAGTAAGTTTTGCGGATGAAGGAATGCAAATGGTGGTGAAAAAAAAACGAAATGATGGGTAAAAAGGACTGACGATAGTTGGTTCGTGTGAAATGATGGCATAAGATTTTGATATCCCCCCCCCCCAAACTACGGGTAAAGTAGTGACTTTAAGTGAATGATAATAATGAATCAGGATCTTCTCATTAGCCATAGTTCAATTGTATTTACATATAAAGTTTACATACCTCATCTTTACCTTTGATTCATACTTCGAAAAATATAGTGCCTGTCCATAATAGATCTGCAGTAACCATGGAAGAGACTTTGGATTTATTAGAGAAATTGTATCAAGGTTTTGTTTAATTATGAGAGAAGGTCATGAAAGGACAAAATGTAGTATGAATATAGGAGAAGTGAGAGTGAAAGAGTTGAAGCAGATGTTTTTATTGACAGGGAATGCTGAGAAAGTGGTGTTTCAGCAACAGAAAAGAATGGAAAAATGTTTGTTGAAGAGTGATGTTTTAACAATGGAAAATACTGCTGAAGAAATGGTGTTTCATCAGTGGGGAAAAAGGGTGAAATATTGTTGAACAATGGTGTTTTAGCAATGGGGGAAAAAAATGAAATATTGTTGAACAGTGGTGTTTCAGCAATGGGGGAAAAAAATGGGGAAAATGAGGAAAATGTTGCTAAACAGTGGTGTTTCAGCAATGGGAAAAAAAGGCGAAATGTTGTTGAACAGTGGTTTTTTAGCAATGGGAAAAATGAGGAAAATATTGTTGAGGAATGGTGTTTGAGTAATGGGAAAATGAAGGAAAGTGTTGTTGATCAGTGGTGTTTCAACAATGGGGAAAATGAGGGAAATATTGTTGAGGAATGGTGTTTGAGCAATGGGAAAATGAGAGAAAGTGTTGTTGATCAGTGGTGTTTCAGCAATGGGGAAAATGAGGGAAAAATGAGGAAAATATTGTTGAGTAATGGTGTTTGAGCAATGGGAAAATGAGGGAAAGTGTTGCTGATCAGTGGTGTTTCAACAATGAGGAAAATGAGGGAAAAGGAGATGGAAAGGAAAGAAAATAAAGAAGGATGAATGATGGGGACGTTGAATGGGAAGTGAGGGTGAATGGATTGAAGAAAGAGGGAGCAATGCTTCACAAAATGAAGCTTGGATCTGCTTGTAGTAAGATTGTCCTTTCTTGGTAGGCTTGAGAATCTGCAAAATAATCAATTGTAACATGCCATTCTTGACAGGGATTATTAGTAAAAGAGATTTAATCTAATACTAAAGAAATTAAATTCAGAAAAACTAATTGCAATGAGGGGTAGGAGGCTCCTCTAAAAAGAGATAATGTGAATCTGCCACACATGTGGCCTTAAAATATTCTTTGGAAATGGGGTGATGGTACAAACGGAGCCGATGACCATTCACTAATAAAGGTGCTTTAGAGTCATCAATTGTGAGGAGTCTTACTGTTCCATTGGGGAAAACAGTGTCCACTTCGTAAGGTCCTAGCCATCTTGTACGTAGTTTCCCTTGAAATTCTTTAAACCAAGAATCATACAGTAAAGCCCAATTACCTTTTTGGAATTTCTTATGCTTGATGGTATTATCATGCCATTTTGTTCTTTGTTGTTGAATCATGGTTTTCTGATGAATGACATCTAGTATTTTTTCATCCAATTCATTAAGCTCCTACAACCTGGTTGTTTGTGCATCAATCAAATCAAGGTTAACAGCTAAAGCGGTCCTTAAGGTTTTGATTTCAAATTCCACAGGAAAGACAAATTTTTTTCCATAAACTAATTCATAGGGGGAGAATCCTATAGTATTTCTCCAGGTAGTTCTGTAAGCCCATAATGCTTCAAGGAGCCTGTGAGACTAATCCTTTCTATTTTCCTTCATTGTTTTTGTGAGAATGGCTTCTATTGCTTTGTTTGTGCTTTCCACCTGTCCATTCGCTTGGGGGTGGTATGGTGTCGTCATTCTATGATGAGTATGATATTTTTGAAGGGTGGCTTTAAAACCATGAGAAGTGAAAGGAGGTCCTCCATTTGTGACTAATTCTCTAGGCACTCCAAATCTGATAAAGATATCTTCAAATAAAAAATCTAGAACTGCTTCTTCAGTATCTCTATGGAGTGCTTTAGCCTCCACCCATTTGGTCATATAATCTGTGCAGACCACTATATAAACTTTTTGATTGGATGGAGGGTTAATGGGTCCTACAAAGTCTAAGGCCCATCTTTCAAATGGTTCGAGTACTGCCTGGGGATTTAATGGCATCTCATCTCTATGATTAGGTTGACCCATTCTTTGACAGCTATCACAGGCCCGAACATACTTCTTTACATCTTTAAAATGTGAGGGCCAATAATAACCCATCCTGATAATTTTATGTGTTGTTCTCTTATTAGCAAAATTCCCTCCACAAGGGCCATCATGACAATCTTTTAGTAAATCATAAACATCATCTTCTCTAATGCATCTCTGGATTTCTTGATCAAGTATTTTGTGGAAAAGACACCCACTTATCCAACTATATCGAGCACTTTGTTAAATGATTCTTCTTTTCTCTCGGTGGGATAGGTGTGGTGGTAACTTCCCTGCAACCAAGTAGTTAGCAATGTCTGCATACCATGGTGAGTGAGCAGATACTAAAAATAGATATTCATCGGGAAAGGAATCGTCTACTAGGGTATTATCATCAGGTGTTAACCAAGAAAGGAAATCAACAACTACATTTTCTTTTCCTGGTCTATCTACAATTGTAATATCAAATTCTTGTAATAATAGTAACCATCTGGTGACTCGAGCATTTTTGACAGGTTTGTTCATTAGATATTTGATAGCTAAGTAATCAGTATGGAAAAAAGTAGAATAGCCAGTGATGTAATGTCGAAATTTATTAGTAGCATAGATAACTGCTAAAAATTCCTTTTTGGTAACTGTATAGTTAAGTTCAGCAGGAGTCATATTCTTGCTAATGAAGTAAATAGCATAAGGGAGATGATTTTCTTCTTGTCCCAGGACAACCCCTATTGCAGTATCTGAAGCATCAAAGGATATATGAAAGGGAAGTGTCCAATAAGGTCCTCTTAGAATAGGAGTTGTAGATAACTGATGTTTGAGTGTATCAAATGCTTCCTGGCAAAGATTAGTCCACTTGAATTCAACAATTTTCATAAGTAACTCAAACAGAGGAGAAGCTATTTTGGAAAAAAAATTAATAAATCTTCTATAGTATCCAATGTGTCCTAAAACAATTCTCACATCTGTTTGGGTTTTGGGAATAGGAAGGTCTTTAATGACTTGTATCTTGGATGGATCCACCTGAATTCCTTGAGATGAAATAAAATGTCCAAGTACTACTCCTTCACTCATCATCATATGACATTTTTCTGTGCTTAAGGAGAGGTGGTCTTGTATACATCGTTTAAGTACTTTCTCAAGGTTTTGTAGTGCTTCCTCAAAAGAGACACCATAAGGGGTAAAATCATCCATAAAAATTTCCATAGAATCATTAATTATATCATAAAAGATTCCTATAACTGCTCTTTGAAAGATTGTTGGTGCATTACATAGTCCAAATGGGAGGAATCTATAAGCAAAAGCTCCCCATGGGCTAGTAAAAGTGGTCTTATCTTGGTCTTGGGGTGCAATTTTGATCTGGTTATACCCATTGAAACCATCTAGGAAAGAGAAGAATTTCTTCCCTGACAAACTATCTAACACCTGATCAATGAATGGTAACGGAAAGTGATCTTTTTGAGTGGCTTTATTTAAGGCTCTATAATCTACACACACTCTCCATTTCCCATTTTTCTTAGGAACTATTA
>ML804765.1:58276-68417 GCA_009831015.1 Picea engelmannii
ACATACCTACAAACCTTCCTTAACTTTAACAACAAGAGACTAGCATTTTCATCAAACTTTTATTTAGTCTCACATGACTAGTTTTGGATTAGTCAACAACCCTAACTTGAAATAATCATAACTATGTACCTGTAATGAATAAATATATGAAACTGATACAAAATGTTATTCAGTGTGTTTTCTACAATATATCCAGGTGTCACTACTTGAAACCTCTCAGAAAAGGAGTTATAGCAAAAATGGCATACATTGCTGAATTCTAGCTTATTCTAGAGAACGACCTTGTAGAGCGTGCACCACATGGAATATTTGTTGAATCAATCTGGAAATGTTACACAACATACTACAGACTGCAATCTAACCAACACATTTTTTCTTACTGATTTTGGATCTGTTACGAATAATTTATGATGTTTTTACCCAAAACACCTGTTTTAGACTAGTTTCAGGACTAGCCACAAACCCTATTTTCCACGGAGTGTAACTCCAAAAATACAATGACCCACAAGATGAATTTTTTACCAAATATACTTGTATATGTTTCCTCAATGGAATATCAATTTCACAGTTTGAATAATTCTAGAAGAAAAAGTTATTGTGAAAATGGTGAGATGACCTGTAAATAACATACCTTAGAAAGCATCATCAAAAGAATTTATCCTCCCTTGAATTCCGGCCTTCTTTTCTTCACCTTCCTTATGAAATTTGGCTTAGGTATCCTTTGGTTACCTCATACACCTATATATATTCAATATTCTCAAGTGTTATATAAAATGAGAGAGCCTTGCCTCTTATTTATACTCTCAAAGTAGCTTCCTTAAAAACATCTTCTAGGTCACTTTGCCCACTTTCCTTATTTTAGGGTTAGCCCACTTCTAATTTCTCAATTAAATTTATTATTTAAATAATTTATTTTGTATTCACTTTGAATTATAGTTCAATCATCACTTCACTTTATTATTTACCTTCTAAAATCTTTTAAACCACTTTGACTACTTTGACCTTTTGGGGTTTCTAGATGACATATGAGGGTCCTCCAACTTCGTAAGGCCATAACTCTCAAACCGTGAGGAGTTATGTGACATTCCACATACCACCAGAAATGGAATGACATGTACTATCCATATAGAATAGTATTACCTGAAAATATATCAAAATTCATACCATTATCTATCAAACAAACTTGGGTCCATTACCCAAACCTGGGTTCTCCAACTTCTCATGGCCATAACTCTCTAATCGTGAGGAGTTATGTGATGTTATAGATACCACCGGAAATGGAATGACAAGCACTATTCATATAGGATAGTTTCACTAAAAAATTCACTAACCTTCATCTCATTATTCCACAAATAATCATGGGTTCTCTAACCATACTTCTAGGATAACTCAATCCGTAAAGAATCTTCCTGTGAGGTATTTCACCATAAGGGGACAACTTTGGAGTTCATCCATTTGTACTTATTATCAACCATGACAAGACAATAATGAGTCATATTTACATCAAATAAACTTGGGTCCATTACCCAAACCTTTGTTCTACCGGGCTTTCTTCAAGGGTTGACATCAATGAGAACTAACCTTAATCAACACCATTTCATATGATTTGTCTTGGAAGATGGACATTTGAACTTGGAAAAGATACACACTAGCCAGAATCCTGCAGACATGTTAAAAAAGGGAGTAACCAGGGAGAAACTGAGTTCTTGCTCAGTTTCAGTTGGTCTTCAAGAATGAATATGAATATGAGAAATTTTCCAGGTCCAAGAAGGATGATAGTCCAGCATATACAACAATGGTGGAGTTTTTGAGATTAGTCTCCAAGTGGGAGATTGTTGGTTGTGGAGCCTGATTATCTTCCTGATTCGAAGGTCTCTGTTTCCAGCCATGTTTATACCCCATGAAGAATTTACACCTCGAGAGAATGTACACTCCTCCACGTGGGGGAGTGTAGAGGGGGGTTACCCCCTTTGCGGGGCCTGAGGGCAAGCGGGCCCTCGGTGGGGGTTCGGGGGCGAAGTCCCCAAAGGAAAAATTTCCTTGTAAATGTATATTGTAAATTCATTGTAAATCTAGACTGTTCATTATAAGGTCAAATATATGCATGTAGAAGTTATCTTAGGGTTTTTTTCCCTAGAAGGCAACCCTCTTTTTATGAGGGAAATGAATTACGGCTATGTATCATTGCGAATATTGTATTCTTAGATATGATAATGTGAGAGAAAGAAGAGGAAGCTACAACGGGTTTGATGTAGGTTGTATCCCTTCATTTGTTGGATAATAATAAAGGACAAAACTAACAAATTTTCTGGTGGATGTAGCCCACACTGGGTGAACCATTTATACATGTGTCTCTATTGTATTGTGTATCTTCTGTGTTTTATTTCTGCATTTATTTTATTTTATTTCTTCGCGACCCTATTTTTGTAACAAATAACTAACAAGTAATTGTTACATCAAAGAAATTCAACCTAAGAGATATATATGCATCAATATTCAACACAAAGGGAGAGAGATAACATTTCCTTCTTAGTAATTCAAGCATATGTTACATTTGTCCTTCCTTCTTCTTTTTTCTTTCACTAAGTTAGTAATTGCTCAGTCTTATTTGTTTCATGATTTGTGAAAACCTAAGACCAATTTCTCATTGTTTCCCTTTCTTTCTTCTAGGTATTTCTTCTATTTAATGTTCCATGGGAGCCCCAATCCAAGTCCATTTCAACAAAAGCCTTTTACTTTCCTGAATATTATAAACATTTTTTAAAGACAATTGTATATTTTTTGAGGTTCCCAGAGAACTGTTTGGGATACATGACTATTGATTTTCTAGAATTTCAGTTTAAGCTGAATTTTCAAGCGTTCCATCACTCTTTAATATTTTCAATGAAATATCATCTTAATTTCTCTTCATATGTGGTCATTTACTTTCATTCTACTAAATGATACTTTCTGCTTTATGATATGATGGAAATGTTCCTTGTGAGGATTCATGTTTTATTTTACGTTACAATCTTGTACAATATTTGTAAGTCTTGTATGATATTGTAAATATTCATTGTAATAGAAATACGCCTTGGTGACTCCACCAAAAAGATTCAAGAATCACAAGTCTATCTATATGGTGATTCTACCAAAGAGTTTCTTTCATGATGTGATGATATTTTTCCTTCCCACCAAACCCAACAAAAGTTGTTCAAGTTGCAATAAAGGGAAAATGTTCTCAAAAAAAGAAATGGTTGCACAAAAGTCCCCTCAATTTGCAAGGAGAGCTTCATCCCTTGCCAAATATTTCCATGGAAAATTTTCCCATGTTCTTCGAAAATAGTTAAAAATATGTGGAGAATCATTTGGTTAAGTTTGGTAATGTTTTTGATATCTATAATGTGGTCGAAGATGATGTTTCCTTTTGCTTGTTTATCTTAACTCTGAAAATAAATGGTAGTGAATGGTTTTATTCATTGCTTCTCTAAACCATTACTAGTTGGGACGTATTAGAATATTTATTTATTGAGAAATATTTCCTGAGGAAATATCTATATTCTCTTTTCTTAAAACTGGTTGAAATTCGGATGAATGAGAAAGAGACAATCAAATATTTTACTTCCATATTCATGAAAGTCCTTCATGAGATTCCTGAAAAAAAAATTCTAAATGATGTCATCATTTTTAGTTGCTATGAAAATTATTTTACTGTGAATCTGATATTTTTATTGAAGCAAGAAGGAAATTGTAACTGAAAAGAGTCAATGTAGTGAGCTCAAGACATTGAAGAAAATATCCATGAAAGTGGTGTTGATCTCTTAAAATTTCCAATGTTGTTTCAAAACAATGGAGAAAATGATGTAGAAGAGAAATCTGATCAAAGATGTGAAAATTACGCTACATCATAATATGTTCCTGAAGATAAAAGTGAGAACCCTAAAGTCTCAATTCAAGAAGAATACCATTCGCCACATGCTCCATGGGAGGGAAATTCTAGCCTCTCATATGCTCAATATGGGAGTAATGTTGACAACGAGTTTAAGGACAAATTTGAAGAACCTCTACTACATGTACATGGAAATTTAATTCAATGCGGTCATGGTGAAGATGTTGAAGTAGTTTCTCAATGGACATAACCGGTTTATACAAATATGAAAGAGGAATTTCAACATGGGATCAATAAAAGTGATGATAGAAGTTATCACTTTACATTGAACTTTCAAGATATTGATTTCTTGTCTGGATTCGAGTTTAATGAAGAATATATCTTACAAATATTAAAAGAAAAAGGGAATTTTCAACCATAGGTTCCATGGGTATTATATTTTATTTTTGAAGACAATGAGATTGTTGGTGAACAACAAAATACAACCCTACAGATCTCCACAGATGTTCAACAATAAAAAAAAATTGCAGCCTCACCATGGAAACATCATCATTGTATGATGGAAGAATGTCACCGAGACATGGCGAATGAAAAAAACACTCTCAATCATGGATTGGAGTAATCAGATCAGTTAGTTATGTACATGCTACATCGAAAGTCTACTTAGACTTGAAAGTATCCCTTCTCTCCAAGTAGGTTAGGATAGGTAGATTTTTGTTTTCTCATGTATATAATTTTTTCTTTTAGTAAAGTTTTCCTAATAAGCATTTGTTGGACCGAGATAATGGTTTGAGGATGACTTCATGCCCAATGGACAAGGAAATTGGTCTTGATCTGATGTTTTCAGCAACCCACACATGATCATTGTCCCATAGTTGGAGCCATATTTTGTTGTGTTTTTCCTGACACCCATCAACTATGTGATTGAGGTGAATATTTTAACATATGCCTCTTTCAAAGGGAGACCAAAATTTCAAAATTTGAAAGTTCCAAATAACCTTCACCTATTATGAAGACACAACAAGTTTTAAGAATTTAGAATCAATATTGCAATTCTTCTTCATGAAAGGCCATCGAGGATGGTTTCTCTTTTCGACAAAGAGAGAAGAAAATACAAAGATATTGAAATAAGGGAATTTATCATGTCCATCTTCTCACTGAACAGACCTATGTCTTAGCTTCATCCAATGTTTTATGGAATCTAAAGCATAGGTCATATGCCTAAGATATTCCAATTTTATCCCACGTAGTCAATTTCATTGTGCTAAATGACCTCACTCCTCTCTATACTATTGTCCCATGCTTAGTCATTTTCCTTACTCTCCATACCCCATACTTAGTCATTTTCCTTGCTCTCCTTATTCTCCATAATTAATAATTTTTTCCATCTTCCAGAACTCTCTTAACTCAACTCTCCATACTTGGTCATTTTTCATGACTTATGTTGTGCAAAGATTCCCTCTTGTGCAAATTTTCCCTCATATATACCTCCACCCTTACACTCAAATCTCCATACTTAGTCATGTAGTGAAAATATTCCCTCTTATGCAGAGTTTTCCCTCCCTCTTGTGTGGATTTTCCTTCCTATATACCTCCCTCTGCACACTCCTCCCTTTGCACATCATAAAATTATTTCCCTATATCATATCGTTGTCTAAGTTTTATTCCCATCCCCACTTCTTTAGCATGTTGGGCCCCCGTTATTTGGCATATTGGGACACATGGCAGTGAAATGGACTTATCAGATGTGGAAAAGTGGCAGTGAAGTGTACCTACCCCCGGGTGACACTTGGATGGTATGATTTGGACACATATTATTGGGCAGTGACTTGGGATGATGATTGATTGATGAGGTGGCAACCAAAAGCTATACTATGCACGAACTATGAAAGGTTCCATGGCTCTCTCTACTTTACACACAAATAATATGAGATGCCATTTTATTTATAAACATGCAATTAATACCCTCCCGCAATTAATACCCTCCCACAACGCATGTGGGATAAACAAGGCAGATTTTCAAATCAAGGGCCAAGATTCATGTGGAGAATTGATCAACGATTGTTGAGTCTCTATCTTCCAGAGGTCAAAACTTTTGATCTCAGTGTCGAAATTGAGAAAATGAGAGCTTGTTGGAAATCTATATACATGAATAAAAGCATGGAAGTGGTTTCCATGGTTGGAATGACAACTCTCAAGCCCAAGAAATTAAATTATAGTCGAGATTATTTTTATCTTGGTAGCAAATCATTTTTGGAAAGCAATTTATTAAAAGAAGTTCATGAACATATGAAGTGAACCCAGATTGAGACATGGATATTTAAGTTTAAATTTACAAAGGGATCTAAATATTCATTGATATTTTATTAAAAAGAATCGATTTAAGAGTTATACTTGCTTCGGATGAAGTGAAACATAATAGTTTAGCCATTAAAACAATATATCAAAGATTGGCTCAAAAATTTGTTATTGAAGATAACTGATCCCAAATAACTAAGATGAAGTTGTTACATCAAATAAATTCAAGCTCAAATAAATAAATAAATAAATATATATATATATATATATATATATATATATATTCAAGATTCAACACAAAGGGAGAGAGAGAACATGTCTTTCTTAGTAAGTCAAGAATCTGTTACATTTGGCCTTCCTTTATTTTTCTTTCACTCAGTTAGTAACTCCTCGGTCTTATTTGTTTCATGATCTGTGAAAAACTAAGACCGATTTATGTTAGTTTCCCTTTCTTTCTTCTAGGAATTTCTTCTATTTAATGGTCCATGGGACCCCTAATCCCAGTCTGTTTGGACAAACACCTTTTATTTGCGTGAATATCATCAACATTTTTTAACGATAATTGTATATTTTTTGACGTTCCTAGAGAACTATTTATGATATATGACTACTTATTTTCAGACTTTGAGTTTTAATTTGAATTTTTAAGTGTGTATCCATCACTCTTTCAAATTTTCAATGAAACACCATCTTAAGTTCTTTATGCATATGTGACCATTGACTTTGATTCCGCCAAATGATATTTTTCGCTTTATGCTATGATGGAAATGTTTCTTGTGAGGATTCTTAGTTTGTTTTACATTACAATCTTGTAAAATATTCTTAAGTCTTTTATGATATTGTAAATATTTATTGGAATAGAGCCTAGTCCTTTCTCGGTCCTTTCTTTCCTTATGAGTGTTTTTTTTATTAAATTAAACCTGGTCCATTCTCATGTTTTATTTTAATTATGTATATAATATTTTATAGAGAGGACTACCACCTCTTTAAAAATACAAGGGGATTTTTCCTCGTGAGGAAGTTTTCAAGACTTAATAGTCTTAGAGATAAAAAAAAAAAAAGAGGTACCCTAGTTCATTTATCATTGCATGATTACCAACCACAACATATTTGTAAATTCCACTATTTTGGCACATTGTATAACTCTAGTTTATGTAGTCACCTTTGTGATACAATGCACTTACATTGAACTGAAAGATATTGGAATTATTAGAGATATTTTCTACAAAAATGGATAATTTCTTTATATGTATTCATGTGTTACTTTTATATCACCCATATCATCAAAGGGATGTGACATCCACAACATTTTTGGATTATACTTATCCACATGTATAGGTTACACTTTCACAATAGCTAAGGATAGAGAGTTTTAGCTGCACTATAATCATTGGGCCTTGTAACTATATATCCCTTTTTGTTATGTATTTCATTGATTGCACACTCATCCATATCAATATCTTCATTGATTGCACACTCATCCATATCAATATCTTCACTAATTGTACACACATCCTAGTTGTGATTTGAATATGCATGTTCTTGCTTACCCTTAATAGGTTCACATGAGCATTTGCATCAAGTCTTAATTTCATTCCTTTTTATAGTTCATTTTTATTGATGGTTGACTTGTATGTGTAAGTGTCTATATTCATGCACATATTATATAGACATGCATAGGTGAACATTGAGAGTAGGGCCAACACTCCAAAATCATGTGATATGATTGGGTTCCATTTTTATGTCATTGATGATCATGAGCATGACACACTATTTGTTCATCATTATTTTGGGTTAATATATGAATAATTCAAAAAGAAAGGGATAACATTTATTGAATACTAGATTTGGTTTGATGGGTGTGTAGAGCAGTTCAAATTGGCATTTTCTTTTTATTGGTTGAGTCAAATTCAAAAGGAGACATGCCCCGGATGGGGCGACATGTGGGCAGCTTGGGCACGTGGAGGCGCTAATGGGGGGGCCATTAATGGAGGCCCCTACTCCTGGCTACGGGCAGTTATTAGAGCCCTCACCTCCGTAGACCACCGGATGACGATGGAGCTCCTCGTGCGTGGGCAGGGGACGGCCAGCCAGAGCATTAAGTTCTCGACGTTAATGCTGGCAGCGATGGGTTATGTGTATTTTAGTCTGAGCAGACCTCCTACCTCGCATTCGAATTTATCACAGCAGGTTCAGCACCGCCGAGCAGGAGGTTCCACCCGCGCCCTCACCATGCCGCGAGTACGGGGTAGGCCTCAACGAGGCGCTGGATGGTATGCAGCGGACTCACAGAGAAAACGGCATCAGAATTTTGCCCGAGCTATACTCATGGCCAAGAAAAAACGCAGGGGTGGCGCCACTGCAGCAACCTCACTGCCTCGAACTTACGTGGAGGAGGATCTGTCCATCATGCTTCCTTTAGATTTTTCCGAGAGCTGGATGTTTGTTGTCCCGAACAAATGGGATCCTCCGACGAGCTTCGGAAACACGCCAATTGCTCCCAATTTGGGAAACTCTCCAGAGGCCGCCATCGCTCCGAGTGTAACTTTCGCGGCCTGCCCTGTGGAGGAGGAACCACAGGATTCCATTGTTGGGGAGAAGACGCAGGGGACATCGTCGGATTACAAGGCAAGCGAAGCGGAAGAGATGTAGCCGGAACGAAGCACTGGCACGCAGCAGCAGGGGACAGAGCCGAGTCGAGAAGGAGCGGAGTCTGAAAGGAATTCGCCACCTCCGTCATCGTTTCTGCATCCCGAACACCTCAAGATGATTTTTGAAGTGCGCAGCCTCGTGGACGATCAAGTCTTCAGAGCTGTGCAAGTCAGCCAGTGCCTAGACATGTTGTACGCAGCCTACTCCAAAGCTACTCCACGGCGCCAATGCCCCACTTGCGCGTAGCCCTTCGTTCTCCCTGTCAACGGCAGAAATTTCGACTGAATAGGTTCTGGTATTCCTTATGGTTTCATGCTCTTTTCAGTTACTATTTATCAGAGTTGCATCTCTCTAGTTCCTAGCATAATTAGCTCTAGCATAGTTTTTCTTTTATTGTTGAACATACTGAACAAAATCCCTGGTTTCCTTCGGGCAGGGTGGCGAAACACTACGCCTAATTTTGCTGCTACAGTGGACAGGCCAGCTGTCCTGGTTTCCTGTATAGGCAGGACAGCTGGCCTATGCATGCCAAATGTCTATCCTTTTTGAAAGCTTAATATAATAGGTTCTTCTTTTATTTAAAAAAAAAAAAAAAGGAGACATGGGTTTGGAATACTTGGATATTTTTTAAAATGGGGCATGGAAAGGGTGAACACAAAGGGTGAACACAATGGTGTGGGTGATTGTGTGAAATAAGCACTTAGGAGGTACCAAAGGAGCCATGATACAATTTGACTTAAAATCATCTTCCAAACTAGTTGACTAGTGAAAATTGCATTTAGGTCATGAAGTTCATGAACAAGTGAAGTCGATGTGTAGGTAAGAAATGACGATGTGTAAATTCAATCTCAAATCTAACATAATTTTTGAAACACAAGTTCAATATAAAAATTAAATTCTATCTTTATGATGCAGGTTCTTTTGGAATGTTGTACTCAACAATGTGAATAGATCCATACTTTGGTATTATGAAACCATATGTGGCACAATGTAATTACACTCTATTCAAACTAAACGCATGCATGTCGTCTTTTCCATTGAGACAAGAAAGTATGCATGCTTTTGTGGATTTTGCATTAATGTAGAGGGATGTGAACTTGATAAATATGAAATTGAGGGATATGTGAAACAATGGAAATATGTCTTTCCTAATCCAAAGGGTCCACATCCATTTCTTATGGAAAGATATGCACACTGAAGAGGTTGTGGTTTCACTAGATCACGACCGAGTTTCTAATGTTGTCATGGAAGGTATGTGACCATTAACTAATTATTGGGTCGTATTAATTAATGGTATCTTTATTTGGCCTCTTCAACACAATA
>ML804765.1:80710-126986 GCA_009831015.1 Picea engelmannii
ATTCATCTATACATTGTTCCAATAATGCATCATATACCAATGAAACCACATTGATCCATCTTCATCATGTATCAAAGACAACTCATTGATCTTCATTATATCAATGAAAACTCATTTATCCATCTTCATCTATGCATTATCATCAAGGAAAATACATATTACTTTACATCAATCATCAATCAATCAATCTTTTTAAATCAATCAATCACTTAACATCAATCAATCAAACCATTGGCATTAATGACAGCATGATCCAACAATCTCCCCCTTTGGCATTGATGGCAATACCAACATTGATGTCAACACCAATTACCAACTACATCAATATTCAATGTGACTATATCTTCCAATCAATAATCATCAATCACATCAATGTGATTATCTCTCCCCCTTTGACATCAATGGCAAAGGGCCATTCTCCTCTTGGGGTTGCTCCCCCTGCTTGAACTTTCCTTGGGGTTGCTCCCCCTGTCTGAGTGCCTTTGATCTTCCTCTTGAATAATCTCTCCCCTTTTAAACAAGGGATATCAATCTGATGTAATGTTGAAGATACATCAAACTTACTCCCCATGTGACCATTTCTCCCCCTGGAATTATGCTTTTGTGATCTTTCTTCAAATATAAGGCTCTTTTCTAGTTATGCATTTGATAAATATCTCCTCCTAGAATCATGGGAAGAAGAATGACTCCCCCTATGGGTATGTCTCCCTTATATTCTCTGCAATATGAACAATGTGCTACCATATAATGATCCTTGGACCTGTTCATGCATCAAACTCATGCCATACCAAGAATTATGAGGAAAAAGATATGGCAACAATGAAATAAAGAATCATGAGCAAAATGTCAACCAACTACATCCTGTACAAAAATGTGTGTTCATCATGCACAACACCTATTTACATCAATCATGTTCATCAACATCATGCAATGTGCTAAAAAATATCATCCATGGAATGTATCAATCATATGCCTCTATCAACATGCCAACATGCGCATCTACCAATATGACAACCATGTGCATCTACAAATATGCCAACCATGTGCATCTACCAACATGCCAAACAATGTATCATATCACTCATGATATGTCTCCATCATGAACCAAGTGTCACAATCATTTGTCTCAAATAAATGCCAATTGTTATGCTAATCAATGCATACCAATGGTGTAGTATAATCATGCATATGCCATCTATGAGTGTACCAAAAATGTATCAATTATAGATCAAGTTATGAATTATCAATGATGTACAACATGATCAACTCACCAACCACATGTCCCAATGTGTAGCCCATCCATATGCTAAATGCATGCCTCAAGTTTTCCAACAAGTAAGCTTCCAATACATCATCAAGATATATCACATAACCAAAGTGTCATAACTTCACTGTAATAACCAACATTGTTCTTTAACATAAAATGCATCAATCCATACTCATGGGTTAGTGCCATGCACCCAAGATTTTTATTTTACATCATCACCTTACATAATCCAATATAGATTCATGAAAACCTGCAGCAAACAATGTCAGAACCTGAAATAAACCATGTCAGACCCTACATCATAGAGTTATACCATCACATCAAACTCCAATCCTTGTGCATAGCCCTTTTCCTTAGGCTTCACCGCATATGTGTGGCCTGCTACACAACAACTTACGTATGTACGTGACCTATACAAGGTCAGCCTGCGTATGTATGTGATTGATACCACTGTCACCCGTGTATGCCTCAGTAGATGATACTTTTGAACTTCCTTTCAGTCTTTCATTATGTTATGGTTTCTCTGTCTTCTTCACCCACTTTTGTAGATGTCCTTGCTCCTCAGAACTTGATCTTTGAGAATCCATCTTTTCAAAGATGTCTCCTTTTCTTACTTCACTCCTTCTTCTAGCCATGATATTTGAAGTCCTCATCATGGCCTTTATTCTTGTGTTCCAACACTCCTGTGATTTGTGGCCAAATCCACTATAGCTATAACATCCAATGGTGTTACAGCGAACAACAATGTGTCCTACTTGATCACATCTCCAACACCTCATGGTCTTATAAACTCTTCCATTATATCTCCTTTCATAAGATCTACATTCAAAAGCTTTGTGACCATATCCATTACATGAATAAAAATTCCCATGAAAAATACTTTCATACCTTTGCTTTGGTGTCCCAAGATTAGCTTCTTGATGTCTTCCTTGCTTTGTTCTTTTGAGATTTTCTTTGCCTTGTGTAGATGTTTGTTTTGCAACATTGTCTTCCTTCTTTGATGGACTTAGCTCATGCTTCTTTTAGGTGCTTACTTCATCATGTGTATCTTCTCCTTTGTATCCAAGTCCTGATTTATCACATGGTGATCTTTTACTTTCCAAGATTAGTGAGCTATTCAAGAATTTATTTGACTTCTCCACTTTCTTTCTAAGATCAACAATTTCAGCTTTTAACTTACAACATGACTCTTCCTTTTCTTTTATTTGATTCTTCAATAGTTCCTCTATCCTTTTGGCTTCTTCAATTTGGGTCTTGAGATGGACAATAGTTTCAAAACTTTTGCTAATCTCATCATCTACATTCATATCTTCTTTTCCATTCTTTAGTCTTGTGATCTCTTATTCCTTTTCTTCTAATTGAGCCTTATTGCTCTCTTCTTGTTCCTTGAGAATTTCCTTTAACTTCAATATGTGCCTTTGATTCCTCCTAATAAACTTCTGTTGGCAGCCAATTCAATTTTTTCTATTGTCCTATAAGCTGCCTACACCTATGTCTTCCGAACTTCAAATTGTCATCGCATTTTTCAAATAGACGATATTTTCATTTCTTGCGATGCTTGCAAATTTGTCTCCATTAAGTTTTCACGACTATAAGCGTGAAAACTTCTCCTTTCGAGGTCACATTTCGATCACTATCTGAATTGTCGTCATCTTTTTATCGATATTTTCTATGGCACTTACCTTTGGTTTATCGTTATGTGGCTGAAAGTATTTTCGAACTATGCCTATTTGGACATTCTTATATTGATTGCATAACTTGATTTTATTAAACTTGCGAGGCATTGAGCATATAGATTTATTATTTTTTTGTGACTTGCCTAATCATTGAATTGCATAGGGGTCATGATTTTATTTTGTTTTTATATATGATGTGATCCTTATTGTTAATCTTTTTATGGCTCTTGGCTTGTCAATTTTATGAGTATCGATTGGCACAATGGTTTAAAACTTTTGATTTATACAATGGCGCATGGTTAACACTCAGTGTTGGTTACACGTTGAATATTCATGGTTTAAAAACTACAGTTGTTTTGGCGCGTTGGCATAACACTCACCATTTGATTCTTTGGTTTGCCAAACGATATGGTTTTTGAGCTATGCTATGATTGATTGAACAGATGTGGAATTTGTCGGTTGTACTTTACCATAACTATTATGCATGGCGGTGAATAACTCCACCACCCTTGGATGCGCACATTAATGCTTTCCCCCTTTGATCGTTCATTACTGTTAGACTGAATAACTCTACTCCTATGCGTTGGTGAATTCGAACCAAACCCTTACCATGTGCTCGATTCATGACACCAGTCGTCCGAGCTGAACCCAATGGGAGCCAAACTCTATTGATGTTTGATAGTGCCCACGGTGACCTCGAGGAAAATGGGTGGCTTCCATTTATACAAAGATTCGAGGGTTTTAACCTCTGCGTAGCTCGAAAATTTTCTTTGAACTTTGATGGCTGTCGAGCCAAGGTCGGCGATACTCAATTGGAAATTGATGAACAGTTTATCAGTCTCGCTACGGGTTTGCCTGCCACTGGACAACGATGGTCCAAGAATTGCAAAGTAGAGGAGGTCCCATGGACACTGCTCTTCCAGTCACGTAAAATCACCTCCTGTGATAAAGGTATGCCCGTGACCATGCTTAAACAACGTTAGCACGATTTATTGATGATAATCAAACAGTTTATCACCTGTGAGGGTTGGTACGGGTTTGTGTTCTTACACCACCTTCGTTTGCTTATGGCTTTTATGGGTTATCAGCTCAATATGCCCTATTATTTGCATAGAAGCCTGTTTAAAATGTCAAAGAAGTACAAAAGAAATCAGGCTGATAGTAGCCTTTTTCATTTTGGGATGGTTAAGCTTATTGTTGTCTGTCATTTGAGTCTGCACGGGGATTGTTGGAGCAATTTCGTGGCTCGCAATGGTTTCGGGGATTCAAACCTTACACAGGTCGACAAACCTGTGGTGAGCGGGGTCAAGGTTGTACCTCCAGTACCCTACCATACCCTATTGCCCAAACCATTGGCCGACCTTCCTACCGACCTACCCCACACTGTGACTAAGAATGTTGAGACTGTTAAGCCTATGGGAAAAAATCCCAAGGCAAACCTCACTGCAAACGCTAAAGGGAAAAAGAATGCCCGTTTGATTTCACGGATGGCAAAAAAATAAGCCAAAACCCACGGTCGAGCTTAACCCTGTCGTGTTGAGTGAGGACTCTGATTCAGAAGTGGAGTGTTTCTTGGCTAGCGAATACCCCTATTCGAAAGATCTGTCTGCCGAACCCTCGTATGACTTTGTGTCAAACCTACCCCCCTGCCTACAGGATGACCCTAACTACCCAGTCATTAAGTTGCCTTGTGAAGCTCCCGGTCATTTATCCAAACCCTCTCCTGCTCTGTCTAAACCTACGGTGCCACCCTGTGATCAATGCAGTTCGTGGTTAGAGCGATATTATCTGGATGTTCCGATTCTCCAGTCAAGAATTCAATCTTTGGAGGACCAGGTTGCACTGCTTACCAGTCAAAAGGCCAAGCTACAATCCACTGATAAGAAACAAAAGACGACAAGCTCCATCTTGTTTAAAAATGTGGAATCAACCACGGCTGTCGTGAATTCTAAATTGGCATAACTGAGCAGCCTCGTCATCACACAGGTATATTTTGATATCACGTGTTTATGTAACGATTCAAATTCGGTTTTAAACAGTTCTGTTTACAACATTGATTGGCTCTGTTACATTGTATGCATTCTATACATAGCTTTGCTTTGACTAAGAGGAAGTTCGTTTTCCCAGTTTAGCTTTTCTTAGATTTTCATTGATTTGATTGATTTGGATTTGATTTGTTTGATTGAGTTAAGAGGGATGCTCTGATGTCAATTGAAGTCGTTTGCATCTTTTTTAGACAGGAGTTGTTTCTCATATTCAATTTTGAACGCAATCATATTTCGATTCGATTTCGTTATAATGCATACTCTATGATTGGTAACGATTTCGATGAGGTTAATTGTTACAGTTTGTTGTGCCATTATGATTTTTAAAAGAACAGGATTTCAACTCAAATCATTTCCAATGTGACTCTGTTTCTTCGGAAACAATGTTGTTTATTTTAAGCCTGTACCAACGTGCTCAAATCATAAAATAGATTTAATTCATAATGAGTATGCTAAAAACCCAGCCGGTTAATTCGCATTGGTTTACTGTTAGTTAGACCATGTTATCAGTTGGATTCGTATTTGCGATAGATACTCTGTTTGAATTTGATTTGTAAAATGAGATTGGTTATATCCAGATTCACGATTTGTTTCTATGTTAAACTCGGTCATGATTCGTTTCAAATCAATGATTTCGTTCAAAACAAATCGAGTTTATTTGCCCATTTTACAATAACCAATTATCAATTATGTTGATTCTAATCAAAGTCAAATTAATCTGGTTACGATTTTGTATGAGTTGATTCTCGTCCCTGTTCGAATTGGTCTACCTGTCGCATGCATCGTTTAATGTCATGACAGTTATAACAATTTTAAAACAATTATGTGTTGATCGGATCGTATCTTCTGTTGTTGGAAAAACACAACGTTTGCTTGTCATCTGTTTGATTGCATTACTTTTCGAATTGGATATGAAGCGATTTTTAAAACTGTTTGGTTCTGTCTACCCGATTATCATCGAAACAGAGTATGACTATTTCTCTATTCGGTTATTGAAATTTGATTCTATTGGATTGCAAATGATATAACATTCTCAAATGAAATGATTTTTTATTATTTGTTAATTCAATTTGATTTTATTAAAAAGATTTGATTCAATTTCCATTCTGATCTTGTATGTTATTTTAGACTAGCTACAGAATCAGATGATTCTGTAGCTAAGTCTGTAGAATTAGATTTTTATTGTTTTGCTAATAAAATATCTTTCTAACTTGTTATTTTTGGTCCATTGCAGATGAATTCGAAATTGCATTGGATTTGATGAGCAGTTAGGGGATATTTGAAATATTTTGATATCATTTTAGTTTCCTAGTTTAGTTGATCTTGGGAATATCTTCCCAGATTATGTAAACAATATGATAACTGCCACAGGGAGGTTTTACCCTGTGGAAAAACTTATAAATACTTATTATTTTTGTAATAATGATCATCCTCATTCATGGGAGAACAAGGATATGGAATTTTAATACAGACTGAGACAGAATTTGATATTCTGCTACAGCTTTAGCTTTTCATGATATCAATATTTTGTTTTATGTTTATGTGTATCTATTTGCATTTGGTTAATGACTACTTTAGCTATCTTAGTATTTTGCAAATGATATAATTTAATCAATATAATCCATATCTGATTTCTTCCAGCACTTAAAAAACATAGCAATTACTTGATTCATTTTGTGAATGACAGATTTCTCTTCTTCATAAGTTGGATTATTAAGTATAAGTTTTTGCATAACAGGTTTCCCTTATTGCAGAGATTTATAAATCATATAATTGTTATGATTTTTTATGTCTTGTTTGTCCTGTAAACAAATACAAAGAGCAGTGTAGCCTATCGTTTACGAAAAGCTTCTGGATTACCCGGTGCGAGTTTCCTTCCTCCGACCAGCTTCAAAGTCATCATACACAGGACAAATTTGGAGCGTTTCCAGGTCAGTTTGTCATTTTTTTGTTTAGTGTATTTGTTAGTATTTAGTTAGATATATATGTAGTTAGTATATTAGATCGTTTAATTTCAGTGAGTTCTATTTCTTGTTCCTAAAAATTATAAAAATCAAAAAATATCTCTAGTTGTCTTAGGGCAGAAAGCAAATGAGTTTTACAAGTTTTATTCAAATCTGCAAGTTGTAGATATTGTATATTTGTGAATAAGTTGTAATTCAATTAGTAATTAGATAATTAATTATTAGAGTTAGTGTAATAGTAATTAGTAGTTTGTATATAGAATAGTTAGAGTAGTTTATATTTAGTTTTAGTTTAATTTAGTAGTTTTGTTTTAATTAGATTAGTGTATTAGTTTGTTTTTAGTTAATTTGTTTTATTAGTTTTATTAGGGGACTTAGACCATCCTATATCCTTTGCAAGCATAAAGTTGTCAGAATCAGAGAAGAATTACAACACCACAGAAAGAGAAGGCCTAGCCATCGTATATGCACTTCAAAAATTCAGGCACTATTTACTGGGTAAACACTTTAAAATGTTCACATACCATTCTTCCCTTAAATATATAGTCAACAAGCCAATGTTGGGGGGAGGATCTGTAGATGGATATTATTATTCCAATAATTTGACTTCGAAGTGATAGTTAAAACAGGGAAGCTGAATGAAGGACCGGATCACCTGTCAAGGGTAACTAATGGAGAAGAACCTACTAACTCGGAAGACAACTTCCCTGATGCACAATTATTTTCAGTACAGGTAGCTAATCAATATTTTTCTTATATTATTGAATACTTAACTACAGGGGCACCACAAGAATTTAGCACTATGCAGAAGAAAAATATAGTAGTCAGAGCTACAAAATATCAACTCATTACAGGACATTTATACAATATGGGAGCAGATAGCATTTTGAGAAGGTGTGTATTGGAACATGAACGACCTAGAATTTTAGTAGAATCTCATGAAGGTATAGTTGGAGGAAAAGATACCATGTAGAAGGTATTGTGCATAAGATTATGGTGGCCAACAGTCCATAAATATGCCAAGGAATATTGCCAGAAATGTGATGTTTGTCAGAGGGTTGGAAAAGCCAACAGAAGGGATGACATTCCCCCAAGACCACGAGTGACTCTGTAGGTATTTGAAAAATGGGAAATAGAATTTTTTGGACCTATTCATCCACCAACAAAACTTTTAGGAGCTATATATATCATTACTGCTACTGAATACTTAACGAGATGGGAAGAAGCAGCACTAGTCAAACACTATAGCGCAGAGACAGCACACTTTCTATTTGAGCAAGTGATCACCAGATTTGGATTTCCCAGGATTCTAATGAGTGACCAAGGCACTCATTTTATTAATAATATCATTAGGGATATGACTGAGTTTGAAGTCTATCTCTAGAAGAGTACACCATATCATCCTCAAGCAAATGGAACAGTAGAAGCTTTGAATAAGAATTTGGAAAATGCTTTGACTAAGATCTGGAATGTTAACAAGGATGATTGGGACTTGAAAATACTAGCAGTACTATGGGAATATCAGACCACATGAAAGAATTTGATAGGACATACACCATTCATATTGGTGTATGGGCATGAAGCAGTGGTGCCATTAGAATTTTTGGTACAAAGTCTACGCATAGCAGCAATTACCAACAAGACAGAAAGAGGCATAGTACAAGAGAGGTTAAATCAACTAATGGAAATGGAAGAGGACAGGATTCTGGTAGGATTTCACCAGGAAGTACAGAAATCAAGAGACAAATCTTAGCATGACAGACATATTAAAAATAAGAGTTTTAAGGAGGGAGACCTAGTTCTGCTCTATGACAAAAAGAAATTGCAACACCCTAGTAAGTTTAGAATGCATTGGCTAAGAAAATATGAAGTAAATATTGTCACATATGGGGGATCTGTTCAGCTAAAAGACTTGGGAGGAACATAAATGAAAGGAATGATCAACGATAGTTGAATGGAACTTTACAGGGACAGTCAACCTACTAATTCTTAAAAGTTACAGCACAATAATAAACTCATGTATATAGTGTACTATAGTATAAATTAGGAAATAAAACTCATAAAAAGGAAGACAAAAGTAGAAAAATAAGAGAAAGGAAGAAAAAAGTAGAAAAAGAAAGAAAATACAAAATACTGGGAAATATCGTGCGCATCAGGTAGTGGAATTAGCATGAAAAAAGAAAAAAGTTATCGCTCGTAGATTATGGTTGATAGGAAGAAAACACAATGCACCAGGAGAAAATTCACAATGAACACGTACGACAAATTGAAAAATTACAGCGCACCGAAAAATGGGCCAACGGTCAAAAAAGAAAAAAATCGGTCATCGGGGTAAAAAGGCGTGAATTGAGCATTTATGAAACTTAAATAAGCATGATCGACAAGCCTTAACGAACTTATGACCATCAAATAATAATCTCTGAGAAGATTCAGGGAATTTATGACACCCCTATATAACTAAAGTGCATGCCAAATGATACGTATTGTGAATTTACAAACTCGCGAAGCTAAGGAGGACGAAGATAGGTGGTGAATAGGTGAGTTCATAGATCATAGTAGTTGAAGTTCAAACAGGGAAGGAAGGATTACCCACGATGGCACCTCCAAACATCGGCGCACCTAGACAAACAACATGAAAATCACACAGTAGCCATAGGTCACTGCAGGAAACTGCAGAGGTAGAACAAGCATTTATACAGATAGAGGGAATCGTCGATGTCGACGCAATTCCTTCGCTACAGACCAAACCAGTAAGTGCCACACTGGTAGAGGAATAGGGGCAGACCCCAACGATGGTTGGGATGGACATCAACTCACACGATAGTGCATGGGGCCATGACCCATTAACAACATGCAACTTACAACAACCTTCCAGGGTCAAAGCAACCCACAAAACAAATGGCGTTGATAGTGAGAGGTAAGAATTAGACGAGCCAAGGCCACAACCTATGGTGGGTTCTATGCAACATGAGGAAGTGCAGCTCAAAGATATCATGGGGAAACTAGATTCAGGATGGGAAGAAAGATAACTAGAGGCTAGGACATCTAGCGCACCAACACAAAGAAAGGGGAAACAAACCATCGATCTATCCCTACGCAAGAAACCCGACGCCTTGATCATTTTTTCACACATTCCATATGGGGTGTAGGCCACGCCAAGTTTACTAGAATGCGTCGAAAGGTTACAGCACGTATACCACGATGTGTCTGACACCAACAAATTCCCATAATTTGCACAACATGTATATATGGAGAGCCTGGTCACAAGGTCACTAGGACATCCAATGTTGCAGCCAAAGTAGTGGGTGGCAGGCTTAGTAAACATAGGGATTATTAATTTGTTTGATATTCCCCACTTCGGAAGGGGGAAATATGTGGACAATTGCGTGAAGAAGTTACTGGAGTTCCTTCATGGAGGATTTTTGTGGCTTGACAAACCAATTACCAGTGATGTTGAATTAATTTCATTCATCATAGAACTGCCATCAAATGGCGAGAAGCCCACACAGTACATGGATGATAAAACTAAAGAAAAGGAACTCGCTGAGGAAATGAAGAAAACTTATGGGACAGAAAGGGGCTTGTGCGAAATTATCATAAAAAGGATTAGTGATGCATTCACCTGGATGGCAAAGGAATTGATGGCATGAAAACTCCTTTGAAAATGTCACAAGGAGGAGGTCCTCGCAGGAGTTCTCATAGCAACAACACAGTGCACAAACTATATCATGCTCATTTGGGCCCCATACTTATTGAATAAGTTCCTAGATGACTGCAAGGATGCATATGACTTGGGAACCGAGTTCCACTACTCCTGGCTCATTATAATGATAACACTAATTGGATGGAAAGAGCCTACCTACTCATATTTCTGTGATAGAGTAGGATGATGTCGTGCATCACAGTACACATCATTGGGAATCACTTCTGATTCCAAGTGGAGAAGTGGTCACGCATCTCAGCGACATGAAAGAGAATATATCCAACACATGGAGAATATCTCCTGAAGTGGTGGCGCATTACCAGAGGATAACCAACTTTAAGGCTATGCGACACAACATGTGGATCCAGGTGCATAGGGATCCAGACAAAGAATGGATACAAATTCAATTCTGCATCAATGTAGAGGAATTTGAATGGGCAATGAAAGACTGGTAGGATGACTAGAACATCCCAGTCATCACCAAGGACATTCCCAAAGGGAAAGAAGTGGAAGCAAAGTCATCGAAGACATCTACAGGGAGAAGCGTCGCGACCAAGAAACCAACACAGTAGGCAAAGCTTGGTCCAAACACAACACAACAAAATAAGGGTAGCACCCCAAAGAAGGATGGGCATATATGAAAGAAGGACAATTCCCCCGTGCAGGAAGAACAAGGAAGGGGGGACACAATGACAAAGGAAACCCCGTAAGCAACTACTCCGCAAGAGACAGGGCCACCCAAATGACCAATCATACATACAGGTGGGTTGCGCAAGAAGGTCAACGCCCACAAAAAAATCCCAGAATAGAAAATCATCGAGGATGATGTTGATCTAGTCACAGAAAGGGTGCAGGACCACGCAACGGAGGAGTTTGAGGAGGCCGAGAACCAAAGAGGAAGGATAATAAATGCGTTGGTCGAGATTAAGCAAGTCCTGAAACAGATACAAGCAGCCTAACTACAAGAGAGGGGAGCCGAACCGATCCCCCGATCGACAAAAAAAGGGGGACAGAACCATGCAAAACGTGGAAGACATAATCAAACTCATAGCACAAGAAAGTCCTAGCTTCTAGATAACAACATATATGTTGGAGGTCGATGAGGCCATATCACATACACCACTTAAAGACCTGATGCAAGTACAGTTGGTATTGTCTAAAATACCAACAAAGGCATTGTACAAGCTGCAAGTCAGTGTCACACAGGAAGTGCAATCATGAGCTAGAGAAAATATGACAGGATTGCAAATCACCAAAGATGGCAAGGATGCAGATAAATTGGAGCAGAAGCTGAAGGAAGTCTTCACAAAAAATCCAGACAGCACACACGCAGTGGTGATTAGTGTTGAAGAACATATTCAAATCACCACACAGATGCTCAAATATTATAAGAAGGAGATTGAATAACTCAAATAAAAGTTAACACCAACCACTCCTCTCGAAGTTACAACTGAAAGGGAACAACAAGCATGCCTGCAAGTGGAAATCATGGAAAGAGAAGCCAAAAATGTCACAAAACGTTTTGACAGGATTGTGAAACTATGGACGACGTTGGAGGAAGATGAAAAGGTCTAACAACTAGACCAACAAGAGGAGGAAATCAAAAATGCAATGCAGGATCTGAAGCAACGACAAAAGGCCATGAGCATTACAGAGCTATTGAAGGCCATGCAGGAGATGAAGACCCTGCAGACAAAATTGAAGACCGTGCAAAATAACAAGAAGGCAAGGAAATCCCAATTAGAACCCCTCCAAGAGAAATAAACGCAAATAATTGTGGAACTAGAGGAGGAGAAGACAAAGATGGATCAGGATCATGTCGAGAGCACATAGTCTCTAAAGGAACACATCACAACGCAAAGGGTAGAGGATCTCATAGAGAAAGTTGTGCAAGCGAGATCCAATTGAGAAGAATTAGAAGGAAAGTTTTATAGCTTGGCAAAGGATGTATAGGGAGAGCGCACCACCTGAGTGGCTCGAGATGAGCCACATGTTAGTGTTGGTGGTGCAGTGAGGACACGGGACCACCACCCTGCACGCCCCTGCTCACAGGATCATTCGAATTCCCCTTTGAGCCGAATTAGCTCATTCGATTCCCTGCTGGAATCTCTAATGAAAACCTGATCCACAGGTCCTTCTCGTTTCCCTGTCATGAACTCTGCACGTGCCTGTGACCTTTCCCCGATGATAATTTCAGGTTTCGAGGTTTCTTGTTTCCCGATGTCGAGAGTTCCTGTCCTCTTGAACTCCCGAACTCCAATGAGTAAATTCACCGATGTGCCTTTTACGCGTTAGCCCTCCTGGATATACTCCTAGCTCATATGATCGTTATCCCCATGACTGCAGTCTTACCTCTTATTGGGGTTTCGGACATCGCAATGCTGAAATGTAAGGACACTTTGTCCATGGGATTCTCGATATCCCAATTCCTGATTTCCCAATGTGGCTCTCCTATCGGGACCTTTCCCGAAGGCTTCGCTCACTGCCACACGTCCCTTCAATATGGACGGTCCACATCCATTCACAATTTCGTGACTTCTAATTTCTCAAGCGCCTCGTCTCCAGGACTCGCGAAATGTCGAACTCCGATGCTCCGGTTTGACTTTTCTATCAGGACTTCACCCAATAGTCTGGATATCTGCCACGTGTCCCCAACAAATGGACAGCCCTGATCCAATCTCGTGATTTCGGAGTTTTTGATACCCTGATGATAGCAATTCTCTGTCAACTCAAAACCCCGGTAGCCGATATACCGACGGTTTGCTCGATCCCCGCCACGTGTCTCCACAAACGGACGGCTCAGATCATTCCTGGGACTTTTACCATGAAAATCCCCGATCTCATGTCATAGTGAATCCCAATTTAACGAACACCGATATCCCGATGGCCATGCCTCTCGTCGGGACTTTCACCTCAGCTATTCCCGATGGTAAACCTCGTGTAGCTCCTGTCAGATCTGACGACTGACGGGTATTTCACTCAATATATGATGGTTCAGATCATCTCTTCTCCTGTGCACTCTCTGGACGTGAAATCTTCAACGGTCCAAATTTCTTCGGCTGATCCAACAGCTGATGCTGCTCCTCCCGAGCGTTGGCGCTTTCTTCCTGCACTTGGAAGAATTCCAAGTTTCCAAAGGCCTCGACCTTTTTCTTCCTTCTCTGCGAGCTCCTCAGCTTTAAGCCTCGTTTGCGTTCTCCATGACGTTGTTCCTCCTGAGCTTTTATAGACTCTGAAGTCCTCCAAAGAGTTCTTCAACCTCTGCACTCCTTTCAGCCTCGACTCTATGCCCCGAAAGCATTGTCCCTCCTGAGCTTATGCACCTGAATTCTCAAAGGATTCTTTGACTTCTGCGCCTCTGCAGAATCTTCACGCACACACAGTGTTGTCCCTCCTGAGCTTCTCACATGCTCAGACCCATAAGGGATTTTATCCTTTCTTCCTCTCCCTCAGATGGAGAATGTTTGGATGCCCTCCTGGCTATCCTTCTTCTCAAGCAACTTCTTGTTGAGTCTGCAGGGTGTTCAGCAACCCTGTGAAGATCCCTCAGTGGACTCTTCCTTCAAAATACAGAACTCAAAGAGTTCTCTTCTCTTCTCTGTGCATGTTTGCACACCTACTCAATGCCCTCCTAGCAGAGTATCCTCTCAGAACTTCCAACAGTTCTGTACTTCTGTGCACCTATGCACTCGCTCAATGCCCACCTAGAAAAGCTCTCAGAATCCTTAGTGATTTTGTTTCTTCTCTGAACTCACAGCAGAGTTCTTCCTCTGTGCACTCCTTACACCTGCTCAATGCCCACTTGGCAGAGCTTCATAGAATCCCTCAGAGCTTCTGTCTGCAACTATGTCTCCCCTACACAGCCTTGCCTCCAAGGTGTTCAACAACCTTGAGGTCTTTCTCCGAGTTGTTGATTCCAGTTCTTGTGCCGCAGCACGTCTTTGTCTGAACCTGCAGAATTCAGAAGTGCAACCTCTGTGCACATCTATCAGAACCCGCAGTGTTATGTCACACCCTCCTAGTATGAATCCTCAAAGACCTTCACCTGAAATCAAACCAAATCCTGCAAATGCAAACCTACAACATACATCTACATCACATAAAGAACACTCACAGACATTCATTAAACACACAGTAATGGAGGAAAAACTGCTCTTTATATTAACTATGGCAAATGCCTGTTTATACAAGGTGTTCCTGAGCACGGCCTGTAACAAGGTCTCGGCTCTTCTCTTCTCTTCTTCTCTCTACTCGTAGATTCTCTTCTCTCCCAACTTCCTACTTACTTCTTACACAAAATGAGATACAAAATCTCTTTTACCTAAGGGGGCTCTTCGAGCTCTTCCCTCCAACCTACCTACCCTATTCAATTGCATTGAATGGGTTGTCTATTCTAGCATCTAGATCTAGATCTCAGCCTTATAATCATTAAAGGCCAATCTTATCTACAGCCTACGCAAAGGCACGGCTTCACATCTCAACAGCCTAGACATTTAATTACATTCAATTCAGATTTTAAATGAGGACTGCGCCTCTCTTCAGCATTGAATATGTGTGCTCGACATGGTTGGCTAGCTAGCTGGATGACGTGGAGAGATGCTCCTGCATCATACTCCTCAGCTGCAAAATTCATGAGCTCCTGCTCATGAGCTTCCTATCTCAATTGTTGAAATCCTCCTGGATCCCAAATCATCCTCTAGAGTTGTTCATCCGCTCCATCTTCCTGCTGCTGCTGCTGCTTCTTCTCTTCTGCTCAGCTTCTCCTTACTGGCATTCTTTGCTGACCTCAACATCAGCCTTCTGATGTCTTCTATCACTTTGTCTAGCTGCTCTAGTGGCTGGCTCTATTCATGCAGTCTCCCCAGCTGCAAAAATTTTTGGCACATGGGCATATCACTGTGATCTCCCATGCCATCCCCTTCATCTTCATTTGTGGCCTCAAGTTGCCACTCTGCTACAGACTTCAGTTCTGCAGTCTCCCTTTGATTGACTGGTTGTTCAGTCACCTTCTCTGACAGCTCAACTTCTGTCAGTTCTCTTGCTAGCTCTAGATTTTTCAGCCAATCCTCCAGCATCTCTAGCTCCATCTCCCATGGAGTGATAAATCTGCCTGCCTGCTCTTTGGCTTCCTTTGCTACTAGCTTCAGTGCTGCAGCTTCTTTCTTTTCAGCTCCCTGGCCAAAATCATTGAGCCATTCCTCAAAACGCTCATTCCCTTTTCCTTCTTTTTGGGCAGCTTCAGATATCTGCTCCAATCCCTCTTTGACAGTCTCAGCTGGTTGTCCTTCTATTGTTGTTGCACCTGCAACACATATTTTTGCCTCCTCCTGGGAAAGTGGTAGGAATATCTGTATTCCCCCAATCATCATAAGGCTTCTCAAATCCTCCTCATCTGTCAGCTGCATCTGCTGATCTAAATCCATCTCTGAATTTATGAGACCCTCCGATAGTCTCATCTTCTCTGTCAGCTCTTCTGGCTTATCAAAACTCACCTGCTCATCCCTGCCCACCTAGCAATATGGGATGTTTGTACTGCCCTCCTGACAGTCTTCGAGATCCCGTAGTGTTATAACCCTAAATTGCACCACACATGCTTACCTGGCATCAGGCCAACTCATATTCCTTCTTTGCCAAAAAACTACTGAACAACTCTTCTAAAAACTCAAATTTTAAAAAGTAAATGCTAGCAGGCCCACTATAGCCCGCGGGAAAACGCTAGCAGGCCCACTACAGCCCGCGGGCAAACGCTAGCAGGCCCACTACAGCCCGCGTTTGCCTTCAGAATCACAAAAAACGAAAAGTTGCCGACGGGACAAAAGGCTATGGGTCAGTTAACTGAAACTCCCAGCCATGCATGGCCAAGAGTTCATCCAAAACCCTAGCTCCTTCTAGCCTATAAAAGAAGGGGTAGGGGTACCATTTGGAAGGAGGAAAAATATAGCAAAGAAACTCTACCCAATTGCCGAATCCATTTTGTCCCAGCCCTTTAGCCTTTCCTCAAGCCTAAGAAGAATTCAAGCAAAGCAGTTGGAGGACAAAGAAGAGGAGGAGCCCAGGATCATGATCGAGGAACAGTGGCTGGTCTCTATCATTATTGTAAGTTGATTCATCTTGAGATTAATAAAAGAATACTTTTCTCGTCCCAATGCACGAGTGATATATATTTTATTTGATTTATGCTTAATCTCTAACCCTTAGGTAGAAAAATAGCATGCATGCACAGTGTTTTGTCTTGATTGCATGATTGTCTTTGGAAGGAGCAGCGAAAGCAAGCGGATAAAGCGCAACGAAGGATCTACATCAAACATCGATAGAAAAAGGTTACTAGGTCTTTTCCATGCTTGTATGTGAAAAAGGGGTTTGAGTATTGGGGTGATAGGTTAAAAGTGGTTTCTTTAAGGTCATGATCTGCGTACAAGTTCAGCCCTAGCTTGTTAGTCCATAGGGTATTATTTCCCAACAATAGAATTGGTGACTCCACTGGGGACATTACTCTTAAGGTTTCCAGATTTAATTGAGCTTTTTGGGTAGTTCAAAGAATTATATTTTCTGCTTCTTTGTTTGTCTGTTTTCTGTTAGGTCAGAGCTAGCAGGGAACCTGGTTCTTAATACCAGCTTTTCCTTGACTGTTGCTTGACATTTATTATCGGGACACATAGAGGTACACGCGGCCTGCAGAAGGCCTGCACGCGTGTAACCTGCACCCTAACCTTCTACAGCCCGCGTTTGAACGCTTGTTGTAGAGGTTTCAGTAGCGTGTAGGACTCAGAGAGCTTAAGAGGTAGTCTCCTCTTCCCTGTCAAAAGTTTACATTCTCAGGGGGCTTTTTGGATCTTGTCTGGGTCTTGCTGGTTCACAGTCTTGTCTCAGTCTGCTTTATTGTGTTTGTTATTTTTCGCATTTATTTTCCTTTTCTGTTAAAGAAGAAGCATCCAAGCCTTCAAGAGACCCTGGTTGTCAATACTAGAGGCCTCTTCTAGGTCTGGGCTGTCTGTGGTTAGTTTTGTCTTGGATTTTTCACATACACGCGGCCTGTATCAGTTTAGCCCGCGGGTACCCACGCGCTGTTATAGCTCAGCACGCGTTTGCATGTGTGTTGTTTCAGTGACAGTCGCGGGTTTGTCAGGTTGTTTTTCATTCAAGGTGGGGCGGTCATCCCCTCTTGTGGTGAGAAGTTTTTCCTCTCAGGGGTTTTGAGTCTAGGGTTGCACAGTCAGTAGGTTAGGGCCTCTTATCCTTAGCCTGTGTTTTTCTTAGTTGAAGTTTTGATAGAAAAGACAAAAGAAAAAATTTGTTTATGGTTTTTAGACAAGTGTTAGAATCGGTGCTTTCTTGATTGCCTTTGTGCGTCTTTGCTCTAGTTCTTTGCGATCTGCGCTTTAAGCCAGAATTTTATTTTGTTTTTTTGGTTTTGTGCTTGTCGGCATTTTCCCTTTGTTGCTTCATTTTGAAATTAAATAATAAAACAATTCTCTTGTTCATTTTCTTCTTGGTTTGAAGATTTTATTGCTGCATCAGTAGCTAGGAAGAAGTTTTTTTTCATAAGTTTTTGCATGAAATCTTAGAAAATTCAAAAAGAAAAAGAAGTCTTTCTTGTTGAAAAGTTGTGGATTCTTGCATTTTTTGTAAAAGTTTTTGTTTCCAAGCATTTATTATTCATTTTGCTTTGAGTCTTTACACACCATCAGTTTCACCTTCATACCTTGTGACGTAAAAAAGCCCATTAAAAGCAACGCTAATTAAAAACTATTAGACTTTTTGTTTGTAGGGTTCATACACTAGCTCAGGACTAGGGCCTTGGAATAAGTTGGAGAGTAAATTCTCCAAGGCCACTCAAACCAAACATTGGAGTCTGTCATAGGGAGTGTAGAAGTCCAGTTATATGAAAGTTATCCGGGACCCCCCTCTAACACAGGAGCTAAACACGAGGTCGCGTAAGGAAAGGTAGCGGAGATAACCCCTCCAAAGTCGGACCGAACGTAGTGGAGAACACATATCGAGGATTTGTTGAGGGATTCCGTCATTTGCATTTTCCACGGAGCTTCGTGGGTCTCGAATCCGTTCGAGGTCCTCAGTTGTCTTCCAGACCATTTTCTCTCGATACCCTTGACAGGTTTCTTGCTTGATACCCTGCTCATTGTGGTCTACCCGACTATCGACTGTACCTGCCTGGTGATTGTTCGCGTGCTGGAAAAATAGTTGCCAATCTTTTCTAGGGACATACACAGGTGACTGCGGGGGTATACCGCGGTACCTAGGATAGACATCGGGCCACGCTTTGCAGAGTATACCCAGAGGGTGCTTCCGTATTCGAGTTGCACTTGCACCGGTAAGTTGCTCTAGTGTTGGTTGTTGTAACTGTTCTTCAAAATAGTTAGTGATTGCTTGTCTTATCTCATAGGGGATTCTTTTAGTGTGTGTTACTGTTTGCACGTGTAGAATACCTTAGCGTGTCGTGAATCTTCTCACACAGTGGAGGATTTAGAGCTCCTCCGGTCACAAAGGCTTCTGGGCCTACCGCCGGTTATACTGGAGCCACCCCCACCACCATTGAGGCGGAAGCTAGACCAACAAGGGTCTTTTGAAGAAACCGGGTTACCAACCATTGAGCCCGAACAACTCCTGGAGGAATCGACCGCCAATCTTGGCTTGGTTGAAACCTCAACCACCGATACTTGGCCGCAATTTATTGTGCCAATTCAATTTTACGAACGCCTGTCAGTGCCTCATACAGCTATGAAAACAAACGTTGTTACTCCCTCTGGGAATTCTTCCATTCCCATCACTGTTTCTACCACAAGAGAAGCCTCTCCTAACTTGCCCTTGTCGGCGGTCTGGGCCACCATGGTCTCAGCCATGATTACGTCGCACAATGGACCGACCCCATCTATCGCGGTAGCCACACCTCCCTTCACACCTAGTGCGACAGGCCCTCCGTTTTCATACGGTATGCCTAGTTCAGGTACAAGTCCTGCACTCACTCACTCCACTTTACAGACTTTGGGTCTGGGGGTAGGGAGCTCTAATGCTCCTGTGCAAGGTCAACTTGGGGGCATTCCTGTCCCTTTCAATTATTTTCCTTACACTAAAGGTCATATCTCTCATTCGTCCCCTTCACTTGGTGGTCCGCATCAGCGGTCCGCCAGGCAGCCTACACACACGAGTTCATTTGCAGCCGGGAGTCAAGGAACACCTGTGCAAACTCAGCCGGTAGGTTTGTCACCGTTTTTTTGGAACGGGATGTTTGGTAATAACACTTTCGCATCCACTACTTTCCCATCTGGGGGCACACCCATTTTTGGACAGTCTACTCCGGCACAGGGTACTATTCCTGCGCCGGGGGCACATATACCAGGACCTTGGAATTCAGGACAAGGATCCATTCCCTCATCTGGAATGTTGTTCTGGGGTAATTCTTTCCACAGTCAATGGAACCCCGGACAAACTTCTATGCCTCTCCCAGCAGGACCGGCATGGGGTAATCTGTCCCAAAGTCCGTCAAACACGATGAATGCCCAACATCCTATGTCCTTTATGGGGAATCGACCAATGATGTCTCCACAGATGCAAAACCCTTACGCTGGTCAGGGCCATGGTTTCTACCAGAATCCGGGCCAGCAGCCAAACTTTTCCTGGCAACCTAGTGCTAGTCAAACTCCAGGACCCCTTTTTCCAGGCTATCAGTAGCAACCCAAACTACCATTCTTGGCGACGTTACACTTGCAAAATTTGACACGGTTGTTAAATGATCCTATCTGTCACGATCCGCATTGGCCTCCTATGCCAACGAAGTTGCCTTCGGACATACCAAAGTTCGAGGCCAAGCCTAACGAAGATCCAGGTGATCACGTGACTACTTTCCATCTTTGGTGTTCATCTAACTCATTGAAAGATGACTCCGTCCAGTTGTGATTGTTTCAACGCACTCTTATTGGGAGTGTCGCGAAATGGTACATAGAGCTTGATCGTTCACGATACTCTTCTTTTGGCGAACTGGCGATGGCCTTCCTTAACCATTTCCAGTTACCTGTGAGATACGACGTCGGCACAGAGTTGCTAGCCAATTTCGAGCAGACGACAGCGAACCATATCTCTGATCATATCCGAGAGTGGCGTCGCCGAAAGAGTCTAATCAAAGTACCAGTTCCACCAGCATTCCTGCTTGAGTGGTTCCTTAAGTCTTTAGTACCGCAATTATCCAAAGACGTCACAACTTCTGGGGTTTTCTCCAAAGAAGATGCCATCATGAGGGCTCAACAGTTTGAGCTTATCTATTCTTAGTCTGGTCTATTGTACAACATCCTGCCAGATGCACCACGATCGATACTGGATAAAACCAGACAGAGAGCCGGACCACATGCCGATGGTATCGTTGGTTCGGCACAAACCAAGCCCACTGAGCAATTGACAAAACAATTGCAATAGTTATCTATACAACACTCAGTGGCCAACCAGACTACTGCTTTGGCTGCTCCTCCTACCCAAACGTTGGAAGTACACTCCGTACAGACGACTAACCCAAAGGCCACCCAGCAGCCTGAAGGGAAGAAAAAACAACGCAAGAAGGGTAAGGGGGATAAGAAACCCACTGATAATGATGGCGAGGGCACCATGGAAAAGAGGAAGGCGAGGTATTCGTGCAAATTATGTGCGGAAGACCACCCGACCCATCTATGTCCTCGACTTGCAGAGGCCCAGAAGTTGTCACACAGCAACAGCAAGCCGTGTTGACTAATCCCTTTCAGCATGGGCAAAATTTAACTCAAGCCTCTACAAGTGCCGAAGAGGGCAGCCAAGAAACCTGCCCTCCCCCAAATAATTCATCTTCCGTGAACGTATATATGGTTAGGGGTGATTCTTTAATAATGACTAGAGCGCACGACTATAGTAAACCAAGCGCCTCTGAGAAGGGCAAAGAAGCCGAACTCCCATCTCTTCCTCTATAGATTGAGAAGACGTTGGGAGAAATGATGACACGCATTCCAAAAGGTGCATTTAAGAAAGCTTCTCACAATCCAAACGCAAGGGCCGCCCAGAACTACTATGTGGTGGAAGATTTATCCCAAACCCCTTGTGCTATGTCCGCTTTGGAGGTCCTCCAAAGTTTCCCTGCTCAGATAAAAGCCTTGTTGACTGCTTTAGGCTCTACTGAGACTTGTAACCCGGGTACCATCATGTTAGATACGACTGACTTGAAACCTCGTTTGTCTTACCATGTCGCGTTTCAGATAGTAGTGGCTCATCCCACGAAAACTTTTACATGGAACATCTTCCGCACGGTGGTCGACGAGGGCGCTTCGACTTGTGTTATGTCGTTAGCATGCTGGAAAGCCATTGGTCAGCCTGAGTTGTCTCCATCACCTACTCTCCTCACTGCGTTCGACGATCGTTCTTTCCGACCACATGGCATCATTCCTTCTTTCCCTGTGCAGTTAGGGGGAAAGACCATGTGCGTCGAAGTAGAGGTAGTCAATGCCCCCCTTGACTACAATCTCTTGTTCGGTCGTAGTTGGACTTATGCTATGCAAGCGGTGGTTGCTACAGTGTTCCGGGTCTTATTGTTTCCACATGAAGGCCGGATAGTGACCATTGATCAATTGTCCTTCTCTAGACCTGACCCAGCTTTGGGGGCATCCACAATTCCCATGATAGATAATCCTCAAGCCGGTGTCGTTAATGTAGGAGTTGGTTTGTGCCCATCTTTGATGGGTACTTTCGATTACCCACCTCCTCATGGCAATGTCAAGTTTATATCGACTCACCACAAGGCTGAGATTTTTCACGTCTCGTCGTTCCGCACGACTTACTTTCAGGATCTGTGGATTCTTCCTTCCCCATCAACCACGATGGATGAGACAGGGCACGCTGGCATGTCCACGCCCTTGTCGGCCGCTGAAGTAGTGTACTCTTTAGTCCAGCAAACTTCAGCTACTCCTAATCCGACTCCCGCACAAGAGTTGGATCCACTTCTTGAGCCTATCTGGGCTCAGGGTTCTCTTGCCAACACCGATTCGTTAGATTTAGTCTTGCCTTCCGACGAAGCAGTAATCGAAGCAATGACTATTCTGGACAAACCTTGGGATGATCTTCATCACAGATCATATTTCCTCCCAAAGTTACACCGAATCGAGGTAGGAGAATTCCCTATCACCATGACGGGAGATCAGTCGTGTCCTATTAACCTCTTAACTACACAGGAAATTTATGCTGAGGGAAATATGGCGACTATCATTGAAACTATACCTATCAATATATCCAGAACCCCTAGCGTCATAGACAATGTTTTCGTCGGAGCATATAGCTCCCCCGAGGAGATGCCAGGCATTGACCCACAAAGTGTCGATCATGAGCTACCTTTGTTGTTTTTCAAGCTCACTTCGAGATCCGAAAGCAACATCCGGTAAGACTGCATTTATGCTTTTCGATCTCGTCCGGATTAACTGAGAAAAGTAACCATTATGGAGTCTTCTTTAAGCCCTTTTCAGACTCCTTAAAGATGAAAATATTTCTGAGTGACCTTGTTTCTTCACACTCGTTAATTTGTTCCAGAAGAACGTTCCTTAAATGGAGTCGTCTTTAAGCCCTTTTCAGACTCCTTAAAGATGAAAAGATTGTCGAGTGACCTTGTTTCTTCACACTCATTAAATTGGTCCAGAAGAACGTTCCTTAAACGGGTCTTCTTTTAAGCCCTTTTTAGACCCTCTAAAAATGAAAAGATTGTCAAGCGATCTTGTGACCTTTCATGCTCGTTAAACTGAAATTTGAAGTCACGTTTGTCCGGCGGTAGTTTACCCCTTTTTCGGTCCGGATGGTCAACTGTACGAACAAAGGAATACTCTATTGAATGTCCATTCTTTAGAAGAGTATCCTCAGGTAATATTTTATTCATTTTTCGGGCCTGAGGGACTAAATTTACGAAAAAGAAACCCCCCCGGAGTCCATAGTTAATCTCTTTTCAGACTCCCTAAAATTGAAAAGATCGTCGAGTGACCTTATTCTTTCACACTCGTTAAAATGGTCCAGAAGAACATTCCTGACAGAGTCCATAGTTAAGCTTTTTTCAGACTCCTTAAAAGTGAAAAATAGCCGAGTGATCTTGTCCTTTTCACACTCGTTAAAATGGTTTTGAATTGACGTTTGGTCGGTGCTAGTTTACCCCTTTTTCGAACCGACTAGACTATCTTCGAAAAAGGTACCCCAATGGAGTTTCCTCTTCAGATATCTGCTCCAATCCCTCTTTGACAGTCTTAGTTGGCTGTCCTTCTATTGTTGTTGCACCTGCAACACAGATTTTTGCCTCCTCCTGGGCAAGTGGTAGGAATATCTATATTCCCCCAATCATCATAAGGCTTCTCAAATCCTCCTCATCTGTCAGTTGCATCTGCTGATCTAAATCCATCTCTGAATTTATGAGACCCTCCGATAGGCTCATCTTCTCTGTCAGCTCTTCTGGCTTATCAAAACTCACCTGCTCATCCCTGCCCACCTGGCAATATGGGATGTCTCTACTGCCCTCCTGACAGTCTTCGAGATCCCGTAGCGACCTCTTTTCATTGTCCAGCTAGCAATGTGAAATTCCCTGGCTGTCCTCATGATAGTCTCTGAGATCCTGCAGTGATCTCAACTCGTTGCCCACCTGGCAAACTGGAATTTCTTCTCTGCCCTCCTGGCAGTTCTTGAGATCCCCAGTTGATCCCAATTCATTTTCTTCATCACTGAGACCTCTCCCAATCTCTAGTTCACATACCTGAACCATTTCCTCTTCTGGTCCATTGAGGTTTTCAGCATACCTCAACCATCTTCTTAACAGCCTACGTTGTCTTCTAGCCATCAACTCCTTGACTAGCCATTCTACTTTTTCCTTCTTCATGGGCCATTCATATACCCATCTCGGCTTGGCTTTCTGCCACATCCGTAGTTCGAGCTTTTCTATGTCTTCCCTTATTTCAGCGAGATCTTTATCCATCTCTGCAAGCTTTTCTGCTTTGCTCTTCCTCCCAGCATGCCTATGGTCTTCAGTAACCATGGTGTTGTCTCTATCTTCTTTCCTAGCAAACCTGCCGCTGTCACTCCGCACTAAGAGTGTTTCCAGCTTCATCCTATAGTCCTCCTGACTGCCTATGGATTGTTGCCTACTTGCAAACAAATCCTTACAGAGTCTCCAGTGCTCTATCTTCTTTTTCCTCACTTGCCTGCAATATACAGACAAGAATCAAGGCTCTGATACCACTTGATGCAGTGAAGACATGGGACCACCACCCCGCGCGCCCTTGCTCACAGGATCGTTCGAATTCCCCTTTGAGCCGAATTAGCTCATTCGATTCCATGCTGGAATCTTTGATGAAAACCCAATCCACAGGTCCTTCTCTTTTCCCTGTCATGGCCTCTACACGCGCCTGTGACCTTTCCCCAATGATAATTTCAGGTTTTGAGGTTTCTTGTTTCCCGATGTCGAGAGTTCCTGTCCTCTCGAACTCCCGAACTCTGATGAGTAAATTCACCGATGCACCTTTTACGCGTTAGCCCTCCTGGCTATACTCCTGGCTCATATGACCGTTATCCCCATGACCGTAGTCTTACCTCCTATCGGGGTTTTGTACATCGCAATGCCGAAATGTAAGGACACTTTGTCCACGGTATTCCCGATATCCCGATTCCCGATTTCTCGATGTGGCTCTCTTATCGGGACCTTTCCCGAAGGCTTCGCTCACTGCCACACGTCCCTTCAAGATGGACGGTCCACATCCATTCGCGATTTCGTGACTTCTGATGTCCCGAGTGCCTCGTCTCTAGGACTCGCGAAATGCCAAACTCCGATGCTCCGGTTTGAATTTTCTATCAGGACTTCACCCGATAGTCTGGATCTCCACCACGTGTCCCCAACAGATGGATGGCCCTGATCCAATCTCACGATTTCGGAGTTTCTGATACCCCGATGACAGCAATTCTCTGTCAACTCAAAACCCCAGTAGCCGATATACCGATGGTTCGCTCGATCCCCGCCACGTGTCTCCACAAACGAACGACTCAGATCATTCTCGGGACTTTTACCATGACAATTCCTGATCTCATGTCATCGTGACTCCCGATTTCACGAACATCGATATCCCAATGGCCACGCCTCTCGTCGGGACTTTCACCTCGGTTATTCCCGATGGTAAACCTCATGAAGCTCCTGTCAGATCTGACGGCTGACGGGTATTTCTCTCAAGATCTGACGGTTCAGATCATCTCTTCTCTTGTGCGCTCTTTGGACGTGAAATCTTCAACGGTCCAAATTTCTTCGGTTGATTCAATGGCTGATGTTGCTCCTCCCGAGCGTTGATGCTTTCTTCCTGCACTTGGAAGAATTCCAAGTTTCCAAAGGCCTCGACCTTTGTCTTTCTTCTCTGCGAGCTCCTCAGCTTTAAGCCTCGCTTGCGTTCTCCATGACGTTGTTCCTCTTGAGCTTTTATAGACTCTGAACTCCTCCAAAGAGTTCTTCAACCTATGCACTCCTTGCAGCCTCGACTTTGTGCACCGAAAGCACTGTCCCTCCTGAGCTTCTGCACCCGAATTCTCAAAGGATTCTTTGACTTATGAGCCTCTGCAGAGTCTTCATGCACACACAGTGTTGTCCCTCCTGAGCTTCTCACACGCTCAGACCCCTAAGGGATTTTATCCTTTCTTCTTCTCCCTCAGATGGAGAATGTTTGGATGCCCTCCTGGCTATCCTTCTGCTCAAGCAACTTCTTGCTGAGTCTGCAGGGTGTTCAACAACCCTGTGAAGATCCCTCAGTGGACTCTTCCTTCAAAATACAGAACTCAAAGAGTTCTCTTCTCTTCTCTGTGCCTGTCTGCACACCTACTCAATGCCCTCCTGGCAGTGTATCCTCTCAGAACTTCCAACAGTTCTGTACTTCTGTGCACCTATGCACTCGCTCAATGCCCACCTGGCAGAGCTCTCAAAATCCTTAGTGATTTTGTTTACTCTCTGAACTCACAGCAGATTTCTTCCTCTATGCACTCCTTGCACCTGCTCAATGCCCACTTGGTAGAGCTTCACAGAATCCTTCAGAGCTTCTGTCTGCAACTGTGTCTCCCCTACACAGCCTTGCCTCCAAGGTGTTCAACAACCTTGAGGTATTTCTCTGAGTTGTTGATTCCAGTTCTTGTGCCATAGCACGTCTTTGTCTAATCCCGCAGAATTCAGAAGTGCAACCTCTGTGCATGGCTATCAGAAGCCGCAGTGTTCTGTCACACCCTCCTGGTATGAAGCCTCAAAGACCTTCACCTAAAATCAAACAAACTCCTGCAAATACAAACCTACAACATACATCTACAACACATAAAGAACACTCACAGACATTCATTCAACACACAGTAATGAAGGAAAAACTGCTCTTTGTATTAAATATGGCAAATGTCTGTTTATACAAGGTGTTCCTGAGCACGGCCTGTAACAAGGTCTTGGCTCTTCTCTTCTCTTGTTCTCTCTACTCGCAGATTCTCTTCTCTCCCAACTTCCTACTTACTTCTTACACAAAATGAGATATGAAATCTCTTTTACCTGAGGGGGCTCTTCGATCTCTTTCCTCCAACCTACCTACCCTATTCAATTGCATTGACTGGGTTGTCTAGTCCAACATCTAGATCTAGATCTCAGCCTTACAAACATTAAAGGCCGGTCTTATCTACAGCCTGCGCAAAGGCATGGCTTCACAGCTCAACAACCTAGACATTTAATTACATTCAATTCAGATTTTAAATGAGGACTGAGCCTCTCTTCAGCATTGAATACGTGCGCTCGACGTGGTTGGTTGGCTAACGTGGAGAGATGCTCCTGCATCAGTTGGGGTCCTGTTGGGCGCAAACCTATTTTGGTAAGGAATTCTATTTTGGACGCATGCTTATTTTTGGAGAAGGATCTGTTTTGGGGAAAGACCTAACTTTAGAAAGGAAGACCTAATTTTAGAGCGCAAGCAACAGGTGGCAAGAATGCAACATGCAGAAAAAGAAGGAAAAGAAACATGAAAGAGGAAAAGCAACGTGGCGTGTAGGAAGACAAGCCTAAATATGATAGGGTTAGGATTTTTAGCAAGATTGTAACAACTATAAGCCTATAAAATAGTATAAATAAGGACTGAGGAGGGCTAGGTAAAGAGAGGTATGCGTATATGTGGGTGAGATAGAGAGGTATCATATCATAACGAAGAGAGTTGATTATCATGATTTTGTGGGATTATTGAGAGTAATAAGTCCAATATAAGAGTTGAATAAGGTAGTCTTTGAGGGTTAGTTCACATGATATGGAGTCCGGTGTGATCTAGTCTGCCTCACAGAGGGTTCTTACGCTCATCTTGATTGTATTACTAAAGATGTAATGCGCGCAACCAAGATTTTGCAGCAGAATCAAAAAAAGAGCAAAGAGCCAGATCTTTGTGGATGTATCCCCAGGGAGGGTAAACCATGGTGAAATTTGTGTTATGTGTGATTGTTAATGAATGTTTACTTTATGTTTATAATTAGCTTATGAATGAATTGTTAAACTATAAATATCAGCATGCATACATAGGTTTAAAGATGAATAAATCAGGGAATTATTTAAATAAATAACAAGGATAATGCATAAGGAAGAAAGAACACAATCATTGATTCTCACTCATTCCTAGACTTCAAGCACTTGAGTATTGCAATCACCCATAAAATCTATCTCGGGTGAGACTGTGTTGTGCACATTGTGTGTAGTGTTTCCTTCTGCTTTACCAGGAGGGCCGATAGTTTTTTAGGGTTTTGTTGGAAACCTGTTGAGATCCAAAACTGGGTCAGCCCAAGAAGAAGTGAAAGAAACAACCAAATAAATTATATCATCACCAAGATTCACATGGGTCCATGGGTCCTCCATTAGACTATTGAATAGCTCATGTGATTCTAGCTCTAGTTGATTTTATTAAAATAAATCTAGGCTCCCATCCTGGTATAATGGTCCACCTGAGGAATAATACAACACAATAAATAGCCTAGCCTATCATACCTCAAGATCAATCCTTCGATATTTCTAGGTTCTATCTCCCTTGTTTCCCCTTTTCTCCTTTCCTCGGACCCTACCCCTGCACACTTGGATGAAATTCCTTCTCCACCCAATTCAATGAGATCTCACTATCTCACTCTGTGTGGATTTTCTATCCATCGAGAAATAGAAAAGCCATGCAACTTAGCACCTATGTTTCTATTGGATGCAGGTCGAGTCAAAAAGAAAGGATATTTTTGGAGGAGAATCATGCAAGGAGGAAAGGATAGTTGGAAGGAAAACCAACACGCGTAAGAGAAGCAGGCGAGGCGCACATTCAAGGAAGACCTAACGACACTAGGGTTAGGGTTTTTGTAATGTATTGTAATGGCTGGTGAGCCAAGGATATAAATAAGTAGTACTTAGGGGAAGAGAGGGACCCCGAACAGACAGAGACATAGACACACATAGAGGAAGAGAGAGTTGTAAGAACTATACGAGTCATTAAGCTGGTAAGCTAGGAAAGTAGTGAGCAACTCGATCCCGAGGGTTAGATCGCAGGCTGAGGAGCCTGGTGCGATCTAGTCAACCTCACAGGGATCGAGAAGTATGTGGAAGAGGATGAGACCAAAGATTGTAAACATGCACGGCGTGATATATTACTGAACCATAATAAAATCTTGAGAGACAAATCTTTGTGGATGTAGCCTAGGAAGGGGTGAACCATGGTAACACCTATGTTATGTGAATGAATGTATGTGTCTTTATTGTTGATTAATTTTTGAATGTTAGATGAATGAATTAACTAGTTAGATATGGTATTCCACATGCATGAGTAGAATGACTGCTATAAGTAGATGTTAGAATGAATAAAGATTACAGAGTACAACCACCGATATCCACTCATTCCCATGTTGCAAACATCTGAGTATTGCAACCACCCATAGAGCTATCTCGGGTGAGACTGCGCAGTACACTATGTGTGTTGCGTTGCCTTCTAGTCTACCATAGGGGTCAATAGTTTTAAAGGGCTTTTGTTGGGAGCTTATCAAATATGAACCAGGGTCAATCTATGATAGTAAGGTAGAATCAGAATAACCCATAAAGAATCCTAAAGACTAACAAGAAGAGTAAAATCCAACAAATGGTTTCGTTGTCGATTGGTTGGAATAAAATGGGATTGAGTATGTGAGATTGGTGGAATACGCATCAAAGAAATGTTAGACCGGATAACAAGACATTGAGAGAATGAGAATATAAAAGGGGATGTTGAGACCGTGGAATACAATGAAGGAAGAGATAAAGAGTTGGTTGAAGACAAAGGGGATAGAGTTTGCGCCAAAAGATAACAGAAACCCGAAGTTGACACCACGCAAATATATGGACAAGTACGTATTCAGTGACTTGCATGAAGTATTTTTCTGTGATTTCCCACATGTATTGCAGGAGTGGATAAAAATATTGAAAGACAACCATCCAAAAAATCAGATCAAAAAACTAGAGTGGAACCCTGAAGATATCACACAGTTACAACGAGTTGATAATAAGTTTACGCGTGCAGTAGATTTCTGGTTAGACAACATTGTTGCGGGATTTCTCAAAAAAATTGCAGTAGATACAGTGAAGTCTTATAGCGCAGCTGGACAAGAGTTCTTGAAGGGACCTCGAGGCAGGTACATCATATTGTTATATACTTCCATTAAGATATTACTATATAACAAAGGTGTGATGACAATGGATTCAGACCTAAACTTCCCTGTGTGCATGGGGGAAGGGGGGAAGCACTAACAAGAGAAGGAGAAATGGAAGCAGAAGTGGATAAAGGAAAGAAGGAGGAGGCCTTGGACCCAATTATGATGGACGAAGACCAGATCACATGGATCATGGAAACAACTGGAAAGACACGTAATGGAGTACCCTACCAATATAAGGTGAACACCAAGAAGAGATTCGTAGCTGTGAGGGAAGTCTTGGCAAGTGATGAAGAGGAGGTAGAGGATCTCTGAGCTGTGGAGAATATTGAGGAAATCATGTGCCCAACATATGAGAGTAATATGAGAGGTCCAAGAGAGGGAATAGAAGGAAACACTCCTATCCATATTAGTGTCAGTGTGGAACCCATAAACCCATGTGTGAATAATACACCAAGAAGAACACCACCATTTAGACAACCAAATTTCAGGAGAAGGAAGACATCAAAAAGTACATATACACAAGGAACAACAACTGGGGAAGATATTTCATGAAGCATTAGTCAAGTATCTACACTTCGCGGATGTAGTAGTTCACCATTCAGGATGGCAGGACATGATCCCACCATCAGGTTACCATAATTCAAAGGTGAGGCATCGGAGGACCCGGAGAAGCACATGTTTATCTGTGAAAAGATTTGGAAAGTGAAACAGATCAAAGACGAGGACACTAAACTTGCACAGTTAGTTATCATGCTAAGAGATCGTGTACTGGATTGGTACATGAGTTTAGTTGAAAACAATCTACCTGGGACAACCAGAACAATTGGAGATATCAAGAAGTTGTTGATAAACGAGTTCCAGAAGCCTAGTTCTGAGAATCAATACGTGAAAGAGATTATAGAGATTAGATAGAAACCTAGAGAATCTTTATGGGAGATTGACCAAAGATTCAAATGACTGAAGGGAAATCTAAAATATGTCATGAAATATATGCAATATAGGCATCTATTCATCAATTCATTGCTATCACACTTGAAGTATCCGTTGCAACAACAAAAGTTTCAGACATAGGAAGAGGCTCTACAGGCAGCCCTACAACTAGAAGAGAACCAATATTGGAAGACAGATCCATCCATAGAGGAGTTGAAGGAGGATCTGAAGAACTTAACATTCCATCTAAACCAGAACAAAGGTAAGGACAAAAGAGAAGTTGTTTGGTGTATCACATGTAGGAAAAAAGGACACCATAAGAACAAATGTCCTACATTCGCGCAGTACATGACATGGTTCAATTAGTTATCCAATTAGGATATCCTTGGATGGTCCAATTCTCCTGATCTTGGCTGTGCTAGAATATCTCCAAATGCTATGGTTGATGCATCTACATGTACATGGAATGTCTTTTCCCAATCTGAGAATACTAGTATTGGTGAATGGTCCTTCTATTGTATGGTTGTTTTTTCTCTCCCTTTGACCTAGATCTCTAGATGGAAGTTCTTCTCCACCTATCCAAGATCTCCTTGGATCACATTCCTTCATTATCCAATCCCCTCTGTGTCGATTCCCTCAACACAAGTGTAAGAAAAAGTCCTTATTTGCTTTTACACTCTCGAATGACTCCACACTAGCAAAATTCCTTATTTGTTATCTATGTGTGAATTTCCTTATTTGCTTTCTTTGTGTGAATGTGTTTTCTCCTTCACCCTAGCCTTGATTTTATGATCATGAGTTATAATCTATTTCTAATCTCTAAAGTGATTGACAGTTGAGATTAATTCTCACACCCACTTGAGATTTACATGCTAATTACTGTTAGTATTTCCTTAAATAACTCAATTAATTAATAAAAACAATTTACTTTAACAAATCCTTTAATTAAAGTAAATTCAATGATAGAAGGCTTTGGGCGATTTCCACACGTTTAGACACATAGACCTGTGCAAAAATACTTGTCTGATGCTACCACTAGCATCAACATGCTTCACCTTCGAAAAACCACACCAGTGAGAACAATGGCTTCCCCTTCTAGAATGGTGGTAGAATACCTGTTATCATGGAGTGACCAAAATGACCCCATATGAAGCAGTTTATGGCCAAAAACCATTGTCAATTACTTCATATTTACTTGGTGCTACCAATTTTCAAGCAATGAATCACACACTCCATACTAGAGAAGCCATTCTTCGAATACTAAAGGACAATTTGGTTATTGCTAAAAGCAATGTGAAGCAACAAGTGGACCAACATCACTCAAAATTATCTTTTATAGCAGGAGATTAGGTGTTTCTTTGACTTCAACCTTATAAAAAAAATCACTCAAAGAAAAAACACCTCAAAAATTAGAACCCAAGTTCTATGGACCTTATCTAGCACATTGGACAAGTGGCATACAAACTAAATCTTCCATCCCACTCCAAGATTCATCCAATATTTCATGTGTCTTGTCTAAAAGGGTCGTGGGATTGAAGTGCAATGTGAAAACCGATCTACCACAACTTGATGAAGAAGGATCCATCTGGATTCAACCAAAAATAGTATTGGATACCAAAGAGCGTCAATTGTGCTAGTGTGTGATTGACAAAGTATTAATCTAGTGAAAATGCATGCCACATGGGAACTAACCATGATCTTGCAACAATTTCCTCATCTTCGTCTACCCTAACCTCCCTACTCTAGGCTACATAGGAGTTAGTTAATTATTTTTTTGGTCATCATCCTTAAATAAATCCCATTGGATAGTAATTGATAGTTATTCAATGTAAAAGGGTCCACTTTATAAGGCCCACTAGGTGATTGGTACTCATTAGTGATAGGACCACAAGTAGCTAGAGTTTTTTCTATGTAAACGATATCTAAAGAGATATAATACTATGGAATGTTTGTCTTATGTTGTGTATTTGGATCTCTTCTTAGTGGAAGGTCAACCCACCTTAAGAGGCAAGTGAACATTGTATTATTCTTCGCATTATAAATATACAAGGGTATTTTTATAGATTTTATCATATTGCATCTTGTTTCTAGTTTATATGCAATTTTATTCTATGTATACATGGTTGTGTTTCAATTTTCAAGGGTTAAGGAACATCACACAAGCACTATAGTTTTTTTATATATACTAGAGGGTTTCCAACAATTGTACCAGGCCAAATATCTCACGACACCAACTAAGGAAGATAGACCATACCTTTAGCCACATTACCTAATTCCTTGGTACACAAGAGTAATCTCCTTGAATGTTGTTTTCATTATACTAAAACAAGAGGACAATCAATGAGATTATGTATGGCTAGTTTAAGGTGCACCTAAGGGGCTTCCAATATACTCAATGGTACATAGAATACAATTATGTATACCAGTGTTATATGATGTGATACTACTTGAAAGGGTACCAACATAGCTTACAAGGGTGTCCAAATAGGTGATTCATTTTGTATTTTCAACACATATTATTTTCAAATCACAACTTCGCCACTAAACAACAATATTTGTTTTATTTAAATATGTTGGAACACGTCTCTAGTCTTAAAAAATATATTCTAAAATTGGAGCATGTGTTGGCACAAGAAAGTGTTATGATACCATTTGTGGTGTTCTTTGTTAGCTGAAACATAATACTTAGGGTAAAACAAACAAAACACGGTTGCAAAAAGTAATTAAATAGAGAAATATAGATGGAAATGTAGCCGTGGAAAGAAAATAAGTGAACCATAATTGGAAAATAACACAATAAGCAAACATTTATTGATATTTATAACTAGATGAAATGTTCACTTGTCTCTTCGAGGGGGTGACCTCCAACATGAACGGAGCTCCAAATAAAATAATATTCACTTGACAACACATTGCATAGCTTCTACTACTAGATATTGTTTCTAATTGACCAAAACCCTAACCATTTAATGTACCTCCATTTATGAGGCCTCTCAGCCACTAACTGGTGGACCCTCTTTAATGAGGCCACTCACATTTATTGATTTCACACTCTACTACCAAGTGAGACCTTATTTAATAAATATGCCCCTCAATACATTAAGTAACAATCTACTCCACTAACTAGAAGTTACGGTGGGACCCTAATAAGTTTGTATGAATTTCACTTTAGTTAAATAATTTGTATAAGAATTTATCTTTTTGTTAAACCATAAAATCACGAAAAAAAATAGTAGCACATAAGTGAAACCTTATTATAGTAGGAATAAGTTTAAGATTTGTTCCGATGAGATGATAATTTAAATATCCATGATGGTTTAAAGATCATAAACCAAATTCAATGTGTGGTTTGCAATTGAGAATGTCGATGTTGAAGATGTGCTTCCTCCATTTTAATGGGATGGAACAATTAGGTAAATTCATTAATTTTTAATTTCATTCTATGTTAATCTTTAATGATTGAAAATAATTTGGAGTAAAGGATGGAGATCACATCAAATAGTTACACGGTCATGGCTAGCCTTTGGAGACTTATGACAAAATTGTTGTTGGAAAGATGAGACAATACAATCTAACATGATAAAAGGACAATACTATGGAGGATTTGATTCCTCATAAGCAAGGATGTATAGAGATTCTTGGTATGTGGGAAAAGGTGGTGGGCATTAGCCATGGAAAATTTACAACTTGGATTAGTAAGTGGTTCTATTGAGAAGAGAAGTACTGAGAAGGTAATGTGATCTCCTGAGGTGGCTATGGTTCTATTGAGATCTCCCACTACGAGGTCTCTATGTCACTATGGTTGAGTGGGAAAGTTGAAAGTAATTGCTCAAGGCTCGGTTATGTTGGGCAATGGAAGAAAAACAAAGCATATAAACTAGAGCATAAACGAGCTAGATTAAACATGCATCAAACCAAAAACAACAAACACATAATTGACACAGTGATTTATGTGGAAACCCAAATCAGGAAAAAAACACGGGCAATGATTATCGGTCTTCTTCTATTCAAGGGAGAGTTACAGTAGCCAACCCAGGCATACAACATCCTCTCCTCACACAATGTACTCGCTTGCACTCACATTGTAATGTTCCTGACTTGGCTAGTCTAGGAAACGTTGCTAATGTGTGTGTAGGATCAAAGGTTTACAGCATATAAATGATCATACAAATAATAAACGCGACAAAGGACTGCAAAGTTTGTATTATGATATCTCTGTGGATTACAAAATGGCCGAATGCGGCTGAATAACTGACAATACTCGACTAGATCAACATACAAAGGCTCTTAGCCAAAATATAAATAAGCAACTATGGCTGAATAAAATAACAACACTTAGCTAGATCAAAAGACAAAAGAATCTTAGCCGGAATACAAATAAGAAACTAAAAGATAATACATGTAATATGGGAGCACTGCGGAATCAATGAAGAATGATGGAAGACCTGGATGATATTCCCGGTGACTAGGGTGTGTCTTTCAACACCAAAATCAGCCAACTTGTGTCTTCCTCCTGGAATACACTGAACTATCTCTCCTAAGATGTGCCTCTTTTCCTCAATGACAAGTCATAATCTGCATCATCATGAATTAGGTCACTAACCCTTCCTTTATATCTTTCCAAAACCCTAAATCATGCTGAAACCCTAATTCGTTGTTGACTTCCAAAACCCTAAATCACTACTGAAACCCTAATTCACTGTTGACTTCTATTTTTAGCTCATAATGACTTAAAAGCATTTTTAACCCTTTTTAGCTCAATGTCACTTTTTGAATATAACACCTGTGACTGGAGTGACCTCTAGTAACCCTGTTTACCCCTCTTTGGCCCTGACTATAGTCTAACGGGGCGGTTTAGACCATTAAGCCTTCTCTTCTGGAGCTCCTATTTGGAAAGGGACATTACAGTCCTCCCTTCCCAAAATTGTTTGTCCTCAAGCAATACTAGTCCAGGGTGCTGCAACACCTGCTCGCTCTCCCAAGTAGCGTCCTCTATTGGAAGCCCTCTCCATCTTATCAAACACTCTTTGATGACCCTACTCCTTAGTTTTTGCTCCCGGAACTCAAAAACCTCCTCCGGAAGTAACTCCAACTGTCCCTCCTCATCTAACGGGGGAAGGTCCTCTGATGTGTTAATGAATTGTCCCACTGCCTTTTTTAGGCAAGACACGTGGAACACGTTATGAATCTTTCTCCCCTCTGGAAGCTTTAGCTCATAAGCAACCTCGCCTACTCGGTGCATGATCTTGTAAGGACCATAAAATATGGGCTTGAGCTTCTCAGCCCCACTCTTCTTCAGAGATGACTGTCTGTAGGGTTGGAGTCTCAAGAAAACCAAATCTCCAACCTCAAAGTTGCGCTCTATCCTATGCATGTCCGCACTTATCTTCTATCAGTTTTGCATCATCTGCAGGTTCTCTTTCAACAACTTGAGAATCTCCTGACTCTCTATGATCCAATCCTTGGCCTTGGGAGATCTGCTCTCCCCGAAGACCAAGTCTATCAAAGTGGGAGCATCATATCTGTACAATGCTCGGAAGGGTGTCATATCAATGGACATGTGGAAGGTGGTGTTGTAGTAATGTTCTCATAAATGTAACCACTTTACCCACGTTCTCTGTTGTCCTCCTACATAGTTCCTCAAATACCCTTCAACCCACTTGTTGACAATCTCGGTCTACCCATCTGTCTGAGGGTGATAGCTGGTGCTAGGTGTCAACTCTGTCCCCACCAACCGAAACAACTCTCTCCAAAATGTCCCTATGAACCGACTATCCGTGTCACTGACGATGTTCTTCGGCAACCCATGAAGTCTGAAGACCTCCCTGAAGAAAAGCTCGGCTACCTGAACTGCGTTGCACTTTGTCAGTATGGCATAGAAGTGAGAAAAATTGGTCAATCTATCGACCACTACATAGATACAGTCCTTACCCTAGACCTTGGGTACACCGGTGATGAAGTCCATAGATATACTCTCCCATTTCTGCTCTGGAATGGGGAGTGGCTGAAGTAGCCTTGCTGGAAGATCATGCTCTGACTTGTTCTGCTGGCAAGTCACACACTCACTAACGTGTCTCATAACGTCTTGTTTGAGGCCCTTCCATGAGAACCTCTCTCTAATCTGTCTATAGGTTTTGAAAAACCCCTGATATCCTGCTAGAGGTGAATCATGAACTGCGGTGAGGATATTCTTCTTAAGCCCTGAATCTGGCACCAAGTAGACTCTATCCTTGTAAAATATGACATCGTCAATGACCCTATACTGGTCATCCTGTATCTGCCCATCCATCACCTCACAAGCGAACTTGTTCTTGGAATATTCCACTAACAAGTGGGATTTCCAATTTGTTGAAACCTCCATCAAAGAACATGCCGCAGGTCTCCTCGATAGTGCATCAGCCACAATGTTCTTCTTCCCCTTGACATACTCTATGTCAAATTCGAATGCATGTACCTTCATCACCCATTTTTGTTGGCGCTCACTAAGGTCCTTCTGCTCAAGGAAATACTTCAAACTATTATGATCGATCTTGACCATGAATTTGTTGCCCACCAAATATTGTCTGAACTTGGTCAAGGCATGCATGATTGCCAACATTTTCTTATCATAAATGGAGTACAACCTCTTAGGTTGACTAAGATTCTAGCTCTCGAATACCATGGGGTGTCCTCCCTGCATCAAAACTGCACCGATCCCTTCACTGGATGCGTCACACTCTAGTACAAATGGCAAGGTGAAGTCTGGTAGTGCCAACACTAGACAAGTGCCCATGACTATCTTCATGTGATCAAAGGCTTCCTGTGATTTCTCGGTCCATATGAAGGCCCCATGCTTGGTAAGATCTGTCAGCGGTGCTCCAAGCTGAGAAAAACCCCGGACGAACCGCCTGTAATAGCTGCACAACCTGAAGAAGCTCCTTAATTCTGTCACGTTCTTGGGCGTCGACCAATCCAGAATGGCCCTGATCTTCTCTTGGTGCACCTGTACCCCCTGTGCACTGATGATGTGGCCTAATTAAAGCAGTTATGTCATACTGAACTCACACTTGGACTCTTTGGCATATAATGACTGTGCCTCCATGATGCTCAATACCTCATCCAGGTGCCTCATATGCTCTTTCCATGACCGGCTATAGATCAAGATGTCATCGAAGAAAACCAAGAATGATTTCCTTAATTGATCCCTGAATATATGGTTCATGCAAGACTGGAATGTAGAGGGCACATTGGTTAGCCCAAATGGCATAACCAGGAACTCGAAGTGTCCAAAATGACATTGAAATGTCGTCTTCTCTATGTCCTGCTCTGGGATGTTGATCTAATTATATCTAAAGCATAGATCAATTTTTGAGAAGAAAACTGCCCCATGCAGTTCATCCATCAACTTGTCAATGCGTGGGATAGGGTACCATTTCTTGATGGTTTTCTTGTTCAAGGCTCGGTAATCAATGCACAACCTCATGGTGCCATCCTTCTTCAGAACTAAGACAACTGAGGAAGCAAATGGGTTGTTGCTCGGTCTGATGTGTCTCATTGCCAACAATTCCTTGATTGCCTTCTCTATCTCATCCTTGAACCTCCTAGGATAATGATAGGGGGGGGTGATCATAGGTTTGGCCCCCTCCTCCAACTCAATGGTGTGCTCAAACCCCCTGTCAGGTGGTCTCCCTGGTGGAATTGCCTTAAAGACCTGTTGATGTCATCTCAATAAATTATTGATCTCTGTGTGGTATTGTTGTCGACCTTTTGAATCCTTTTGAGTAGTGATCAAGCATTCTACGCCATATGTTACCTCCCCATGTCTAAATATCCTCTCCATCTTCTTGGCTGAAACTGTCATGGGTGCTCCTATCGACATACCTCTTAGAACAACCTTCTTCCCATCCTGATCTTTGAATCCCATTTCCAAGGTTTGGTAGTTGGTAGTGATTTTTCCCAAGGTAATCATCCATTGAACTCCTAACACCACATCCGTGTCTAATACGTCAACCACATAAAATGTGTCTCTCACTGTGTAGTTGCCTAACTTCATCTCTAAGTTTGGAACTCTATCTAGACACTCCATTGTGTGGCCATCTGTTACCGCAACATCAAACCCCTCAAACTCCTCTATCTGAAGTGCTCGTCTCGATACTAGTGAATCATCGATGAAGTTGTGGGTGGCCCCACCATCTATTAGTGCGATTACTCATTGCCCCTGGAAAATCCCTCTGATACAGAGGGTATCATACCTGGGAACACCAGAAAGGGTCGCTATGACACCTTCCTTTGTTGGTTTCCTCCTGTTAGCTTGTTCTGGCAGTTGTGGCACTACTGGAGGATGGGCTCCTACCGGTGTCGGTGGTCTATGGGGAGGTTACTCCTCTGTTGGTGCCGACTCCTCCTCTGAACTAGTGGATCCACTGTCTTGTTCCTCCTCCTCACTGTCCACATTATCTGTTGCTACCTCAATATAATGAATCTCTCCCTTGCCCATGCGCCTATGGCCTGGGACCCAAGGATCTCTGTAGTTGAAGCAAAGCTTTTTCCTCATAAGCTCTCGCCTAGTCTCAACATCCAACTTCTCCTTTCCTTTCTATTCTCTCTGGAATGGATTTCTGTCTCGATCCCTCTGGGGCACAAATGGTTTGGAGAAAGTTTTAGTATTTGGCACTGAGTCTGCCAGATCTTGAGTGCAAAGGATCGCATCCTACAAAGTGGGAGGCATGTATGATTTCACCCATCTTTTCAAAGGCTCTGTGAGTTCTTCTGTGAATATCATGATCAGCCTGGGCTCTGATATATCTGTCACTCCAACGGCTACCCAGTGAAACTCTGTGATGAACGCCTCTGTTATGTCAGTTTGTCTCAACTGGGTTAGATCCCTGAAGTGTATCTCAGGATCCTTCATGTCAAACATGTCCTTAGCCTATCTGTAAACTCCCTATAGGAGGTGATGCGACTGTGACCCAATGTCACCAGCCCATGATACCACCACTCGTGTGCCTCACCCTCCAAGTGTAAGGTCTCAAAAGTGATGGCCTCTATCTCGGTCATCTAGGTGAGATTGTAATACGTGTCTAGCTTCTGTACCCAAGATCTGGCGGTGTATTTGAATGATCCGTTGAAAGAAGGGATGGTGAGTTTCCCAACTTTTCGAATGAAATCGAGGTTATGCCCCTGTTGTTGTTGTGGTCCTCCCCTCTGCGACTCTCTGGGGCAGTTCCTAAGTCTGAGTCCACAGTACTCGACTAAGGTCATGTCCTGATGGAATTCATGACCCAATGTTGTGTACTCCCTCCTATACTCTGCAATGTCGTCAGCATGAGTGGGTGGCCCCTGTGGTATCGATGGTGGTGGTGCTACCGGGGGTGCCCTCTGGAAACTAGGAAACAAGGGTCTGGGAATCCTACTCGCAAAGGTGTATGTACAAGAGGGTGACTGGGGTATACTGCCTACTCCTGAGTTCCCCTATGCTACATGCGGGACTTGTGTATCTGGGGTGCCCACTCTAGCCAATCTATCAACCACCTGTGCCAAGGACTAAGACATGGTCTGTTGACTAGCTAACATATCATTGATAACCTACATGAAAGCTGCCTCTGGATCTATGGGAGCCTTGCCACTTCCCTCTGGTCACTCATATCTGCCTCCTAGCATCCTCTCTACCTCGCGCTCAGCCTCACGCTCTACCCTTCTCTCTGCTTCTATGTGTGCCTCTTCCTCTTCCTCTGAGCTAGGAGGAAAAGGGGGGAAATCAAGCCTATGCCTTCTTTCCTGATGCCTGTTGTAAGTGACATATTCGTCACCTACGTGTTCACGACCCTCGGGGTCTTCTGCTTCACTCATTGTATTTAGTCACAGGCTGGCAGGACTAAAGCTCTGATACCACTGTAATGTTCCTGACTTGGCTAGTCTAGGAAACGTTGCTAATGTGTGTGTAGGATCAAAGGTTTACAGCATATAAATGATCATACAAATAATAAACGCGACAAAGGACTACAAAGTTTGTATTATGATATCTCTGTGGATTACAAAATGGTTGAATGCGGCTAAATAACTGACAATACTCGACTAGATCAACATACAAAGGATCTTAGCCGGAATATAAATAAGCAACTGCGGCTGAATAAAATAACAACACTCGGCTAGATCAAAAGACAAAAGGATCTTAGTTAGAATACAAATAAGCAACTAAAAGATAATACCTGTAATATGGGAGCATTGTGGAATCAATGAAGAATGATGGAAGATCTTGATGATCTTCCCGGTGACTAGGGTGTGTCTTTCAACACCAAAATCATCCAACTGGTGTCTTCCTCCTGGAATACACTAAACTATCACTCCTGAGATGTGCCTCTTCTCCTCAATGACAAGTCATAATCTGCATCATCATGAATTAGGTCGATAACCCTTCCTTTATAGCTTTCCAAAACCCTAAATCATGTTGAAACCCTAATTTGTTGTTGACTTCCAAAACCCTAAATCACTGTTGAAACCCTAATTCACTGTTGACTTCTATTTTTAGCTCATAATGACTTAAAAGCGTTTTTAAACCTTTTTAGCTCAATGTCACTTTCTGAATATAACACCTGTGACTGGAGTGACCTCTAGTAACCCTGTTTACCCCTCTTTGGGCCTGGCTATAGTCTAACGGGGTAGTTTAGACCATTAAGCCTCCTCTTCTGGAGCTCCTATTTGGAAAGGGACATTACACACATTCACCTTGTTCTCACACTATCCTCTACCTCTATGGGTATGCTCGTATATATAACATCTATCACTCAGTTACACAGACTGATCATAAATATATAACATAGTTACACAAACAGTTCATAAGTAGATTGCATGCACGAGCATGTGCATGCGCATGTGCATCTGCATGTGACCGCATAGGAAAATTCGTTGGCATGTTTCCAAGAATGTCCACCTTGAAAACAATTTACCTAATATATCATGCCTTTAATTAATTCATCCATCACCTTCTCTGCAAGAGAATCCAAACACCATCACAGCTCCGCAACTTCTCTAACAATATCGTTATGTGAACATGCTTGCACGATTCACTCCAGCATGGACCATTCTGTCTCCGTCGGTAACCTGTCTAATAGACCGATGCACTTTTCCAAATCTCATGAATCATTAACCACATACAAAATCACTGCAACCACTGTAGGTGATACTTGTGCTTCTATGTTTGAAGCACCCATTTCCATGCTCCTGACCTGGTTTTTCCATGTGTCTACTGACAACACCAACTGCATGTGAAGTTATGACCATTTCTCCATCACAATCATCAAACTTTCTACTAGCATATAATACTCAAGACATATAACCCTTTTCTTCTTCATCAATTAGGACATAGACCTTAAGAGAATCTACAATGGAAAGCCAAAGGGATTTGACCAATTTCACATTATTCATACTAAATTTCTGGAGTATCTTTACCACATACTTCTGTTGTGATAACCAAGCTTACCATATTTCCTGTCTCTGTGTATTTCCATGCCCAATATTTATTTTGTTGCTCCCAGATCCTTCATAACAAACGTCCTAACCAACTGAGCCAACCTATTGATCTCAACCATGCTTGTGCTTGAAACAAGCATAACATATAACACCAAGATAATGAATATACCATAAACACAATGGTTATACTCACTTCTTGAAAATTTGGCTCACCATGAAGGAATCAAACATCTTGTACCATTTTCCTAGCATGCTTTAGGCCATACAATGATTTTTTAGTTTGAAAACAAATATCTTGTTGTGATTCTGAACTAACCGTTATGGTTGTTCCATATACATCCCCTTATATAAGGACATTCATCAAACACTGCTCCACCTCGAACTTTGCATTCGAACAACTTTGACCAAATCCGGCCAAACTGGTCAAGTAAGCCTTCACCACTTACCTCCAGGCCCATTTACAATGGAGTTCACCAAGCCTTTTATAGGCTTCATTACATGAAAATCCATGGACACAATACCACGGGATACCCAAAACACATGGACCTTAAAAAGCACCTGCTTTGACCTAAAAACAGATTTAACTCATTAACTCTTTCACTGAGTCAAGGTTAACCCAACATACATTCCCTCCCAAGACCCACATATTTAATCTACCTAAATCTATGTCTAGAATTTTCATAGGTGATATGATAAACCAGGGGTAAGCATGCCTATCTAGGTCTTACAGACATATGCCCATTTACATGCAATCAATAATTTATGCAACTCCAAAGTAAATACAATTTTATTTTTTAATTTTTTATTTTTTTTTTAATTTCACGGTGACTTGACCATCACCGCCCTGCACCTTCTATGTGAACACAGGTGGTGAGACACAAAAGACAGACAAAACTTCATCAACCATACCTGTAGCTCAATTTTCTTCTATTGTGGAGTCATCTTTGGATGCTTGTTGTCTTTTCCAACAATCCTTCTTGAGATGCCCAGATTTTCCACAAAACCAACATTTTGCCTTACCCTTACTGTCTTTTGACTTAGACCTGGTTGTACCTTTCTGATCTTGCCCTCCTTCTCTAGATCGACCTCTGACCACCATTGCTTCTGTTGTTGAGGTTTCCTTACTAGATCTTCTCCTTGTCTCCTTAGACAACAAAGCTCGCACAACAATGTCATAATCAATGGTATCTATTATGCCAAACCACATAGTTGTGACCAGATGATCCCAAGACTCAGGCAACGAATACAGTAGCGTAACTACCTTGTCTTCATCTTCGAACTTTACTTCCATAGCAGTTAATTGACAAATAAGAGTATTGAAAACATTCAAGTGATCAACAATTTTCGTACCTTCTTTTATTCGCAAGTTGTACAACTGCCTCTTCAAGAAGATTATGTTTGACAAGTTCTTTGTCATATATAGACTCTCCATCTTGGTCCACAAACCTGTTGTTGTCGTCTCTTCAGCGATGTTAAACAAAACTTCATCTGCCAGACATAAATGAATAGTATTGAGGGCTCTTGCATCTAGATCCTCTCAGTCCTCATATATCATGCTTGTTGGTTTCTTTGTCTTTCCAGCCAACACCTTTTGCAATCCGTGTTGCACAAGCAGATCTCACATCTTAAACTTCCATAGTGCAAAGCTATTCTTACCGTTGAATTTTTCCACCTCAAACTTGAAACTCTCCACTCTCGACATTAACACAAGAAAAACTCCAAAACCACTGCTTAAAAAACCAAACCTTTATATAAAAAAATAACCCTATAGCTCAAAATTAAACCCAAAACTAATAATGAAAAGATTTTAAAAAAATATATTTAAAATATAATTTTATACCTTGATAAAACCTTTTCCAAATCCATTAAAATTCAACTCTTAAAAAATAATATTTATATCCTCCCAATAAAAAATTGTATATAGCATCCACCTTTTAATATTATAAAACTCACATCCATGTCTTAAGGCTCACCACCATGTCCTTTTTGAATAAGACAAAAGACCCTTCAAAACTTTAGTTTCTTCCCTCCATGCCCATTTTTCCATGCGAATTATTCCTTATACCATGCAAASTTTGGCTTTTAAGATCCCCTCTCCTATGGATGGAAAGGGAGCGCTGCTTATTATATCAACGCTTCTTTAGTGTTGATTMTGAAATCAACGCTCCTTTAYTATGGAGAGAGRAGTGTTGATTTGTCGGTGTTCYGTGGTGMAGAAATTGGGTGYGTCGAGTTTGYGAAAATTGTGATTTTTTAGAGTGTTAGTGTGCTTYTAACATTGTCTAGGGAGTGTTKATCAATTGTTACTYACTCAATCACACYTTTTTKCGCTYTRTGGAGMCCTGCATGCAATTYRTCTTGACTCACCTRCACACCTAMTCAATTTTGGCTTGGCTCTGATACCACTTGTTRGGCAGCGGAAGCAAAACATAGCATATAATAAAGCATAAAATAARCAAAATTAAACATGCATCAAAYCAAGAACATCAAACATACAATTGACACARTGATTTATGTGGAAATCTAAAYAGGGAAAAAATCACRARCAATGAYTATYGGTCKTCTTCTATTCAAGGGAGAATTACAGTAGCCAACCCATGCATACAACCATYCTCTCCTTACACAATGTACTCGCATTCACCTTGTTMTCACAKTGTCCTCTACTTYTATGGAWATGCTCATATATATAACATCTATCACTAAATTACACATACTAATCATRAATARATAACATAATTACACAAACAATTCATAAGTAGATTGCATACATTAATGTYATATTTCAGGAAGGTGCATTGATGATGATATGAGATTACACATTATATCGAATATCGAAGRTGCATTGATGATGATATGAGRTTACACATTATATCGAATATCRAAGGAGCCATGAARCCCTTTCATGGTATTGATGTATGATTTTGAGCATGGAGACGTAGGAATGAGTAGGGTGTRACATGTTAAATATGACATTAAACTGTTATAATGACCTTTATTGCAAATATTATATTAACTAAATATKMTAWATATATATATATATATATATAGYATTTGAAATATTTACTYTATATATATTTTYRTTATTARAAATATKATRTTAATTAMRTRTTATATATATWTRWATATATRKATMYWTAYMWATATATAKATATAYMTMTWTRTWAYTTGAAATMTTWATTCTMTMTAYAWTKWTGTTATTAARAMATGTRTTAAACTTGTWWAYRATTKRAAATTATRSMTCWTTRTMACATAATTAYRCRRACAAKWCWTAAGTRTGATTKCAWWCATTAAYKTCWTAGCTWTYAKRAAGRTGCATYGATGWTGATATGWGKTTACWYWTTATATCRWWTATCKAAKSAKMYWTRAARMCCTTWSWTKGTATWGMTRWMTGATTKYSASCATRRAKAMKTARSARWRAKTARRRTRTKACAYRYTARATAMRWGWAGSGTSWGACATGTTWAWTATGACATTAAWCWGTTATAATRAMMTTTAWTGTAAATATTMTWTTAASKAAATATMTWTATAGCATTTGAAATATYWACTCTWTAWAKRTTSATYA
>ML804765.1:141422-169502 GCA_009831015.1 Picea engelmannii
GCATTGAGGAATCAGCGATTTCTAAATTGTGGATATCATATAGTTAGGTTGTTAAAATTGTAATTTCAATCAACTGCATTGATTTATATATTCGAGTTTACTTTGAAAATACAGTTTGTAGTGGATAAAATTATAGTTTATGATTGAAGTTATTTGGTTTTTAAATTTGGATTAGAATATGGTTAGGAAAAAAAATGAAATGATTCTTATTTTTTTTATCTGTATTGGTTTTAGTTTGAATTGGATCATATATATAAATTTACATGCATCACTATTTTTTGTTATTCAAAATCCATTTTTTGAATGTAGAAATGGATTTAGCATGCTGAAAAACTTTTAGGGCATTTGGATTTTTCAAAAATAATCATTTAAATATACAAATACAACAATTTTTTATCTAAATATCCCTTAAAAAAATCTTCATTTCTTAGAATCTTTTTCATTTCTTAAAATCTTTAGCCTATAACTTTTCATACTCAAAAAAATAGATAAAATGATTCATCTTATGGCGAAGGCATTCTCAAGAGAGAGCTTTTTCCCGAGACTTGATCGTCCATACTGCTACTGCTGGTTTTGGGAAATCATCCTTGTGACATGTAATTCTAAACCTGCCGTCATTTCTGTCCATTTTAAAGTCGTACATAACTTCTGCAATCTTCTCGATTTAGTGAATTTCGCTTTTTCCAATCATGAGGTAAGGCATTAATATTGATATTTTCAAAGAGTGATATTTTCCCGTGTTTCAAAGAGTTATATAAGCTGGTGAATAAAATTAATTTAGTTTTATAATTTTAAAATATAAATATTTTTTATATAAAATATTATAAATAAATTTAATAATAATTATTTAAAAAAAGATATTTAAAAAAATACTAAATAAATGAAAAATATAATCAAATTAATAATATTAAATCATTATTTAAAATGTTATATTAATATAATATTAATATATTATTTTTAAATTATCAATAAATATCATATTTAATAATATTAATATATTATTTTTAAATTATTAATAAATATTTAATAAGTAAAAAATACAATAAAATTCATATTATCAAATACATAATTTTTTTTATTAGTAAGATTGTATAAAACTCTGTCAAAATCAAAGAGTACAAAAAACTTTCATTGTTTCAAGTTGTAAACACTGAGTTGTCCTAAGGGGTAACCAGCTCAGTCAGTCGAACAACTCCATAGCTTAAGTCTTAGACTTCTACCGACATAAGAAAACCCAAAATTATGGTCTCTAACGGTGATCGGTATAATAGTAATAGCCATAGACATTAGCAAAAAAAGGTGGTCATCAAGAGGCAAAACCACTTTAATACACATAGCGAGATAACAAAGACACCTGGACATATCACATAGAGGGGTTGTAATGCGGCCACCCATCCAGGAAGAAGGCATCAAGTGTCGAGTCCCCGAGAGGAGTCGGCTCCTCCTCGACTGGTGTCCCATCCAGTTGCATGGCATCCTCCGGTTGGGCTGGTGGCACGTTCTCCTCTTGCATGGTGTCCTTTGGTTGGGCTGGAGGCATGTTCTCCTCTTGACCTGGCTCGTCGTGGTCTGAAGTCCCCAGTGGGGGATCTGGTGCCAGTACTGGTGCCATAGCTCCTACTGCTTGGGCTTCTTCTGCTGGGGGGTGAAATGCACCCTGCATTGCTGAGAGAAAATGCAAGAATTGAGAAGCCTTTCCATCCAAAATCTTCAGGCGGAACCGGAGGTCATCCACATCCTGGCGCAAGTCAAAAACCAGGCCTTGCAATAATGCGAGGCATGTTTGTCATTCAAATGTCGGGTCAGTGCTTGATTCGGATCAAGAGTGGGGTTGTTGATGCGAATTCGAGCTTGCTTCCGGGCTGTCAATCTGAAAACGAGCACCAAGAGGCGGGGCCTAAAGCCACTGGAAGGTCAGAGAGTTAGGAGGAACCAATGGACCTGGGTGTGAAGCAGAGGCCGAATTTCCCGGAGGTCCTGGGTTGAATCCCAACGAGGTCCTTGAGAAATCAAGCGACTCCATCCTGTAGGAAAAAGCCGATGAAAGGGGGGGAGGTTGGCTGGAGTTTGAGTCGAGTCGACTGCACCAAGGAGGAGGATGAGGAAGAGGCACTGTTGGAGGGTGAAGGCGGGGGGCAGAGGACCAAACGGGGTCAGCTACGCTGCCATGTCGAGCCTCGTTTAGATTTCCCTCGCTGCCTGGGCATCTCTGAAACACCAGGAAGGAGAAAATGACCAAAGACCAAAGTGAGTGACAACAGATCAAGAGTGGGCATCTCTGAAACACCAGGAAGGAGAAAATGACCAAAGACCAAAGTGAGTGACAACAGATCAGGAGTGGGCATCAACAGACCAAAGAAAGGCTGGGCAGGAGGCCGAGCTCTGGAGAAATCAACCAGGAGGGAATGAGACATCTGGATCCCCTAGTGCAGTTCATATAACTCAAGGAGTTGGTGTGTTTCATTAAATGTCCACACGCGCAGAGTAAAGTCCGAACGAAGGCGTTGATCCATCGGAGGGACGGCAAGGCAGAGCAAGGCGCACTGAGAGTAATGGCGCCCTATCTCGAGCAAGGTAGACTTAAAGGCATAAAGGTGGCGGGAGGGAGAGGCACGTGGTCGTCACGTGGCTGGTGCCACGGAGGCTCTCTCCGGGTTGCTCTGCTTGACACGTGTTCTTCACTATCACCCCATCCAGGGAGTTGTCGATGGTTAGATATTTTTTTTGTCATCTCTGAAAGATAGGGTGCGTCTGGTGGGTGTGGGCCTGACAGAGAAGATCTGGTCCCTTCCTTTCTGCCCCAATATTGGCTAGATTGTTCGCAATCTGGTTGGATTTTCTTCTTACATGGGAAGGGATGAGAGCCTGACTGGGTCGGAGAACAGTTGCAATTGTCCTTAGACCGTGAAAGAGGCGCCAGCAGGGCGAGACTTGCTATGGATCCGCTCTGTTCAATATTTTCTGGAAGAGGTTGAGAATGACTTGAGAATCTCCTTCCACTATAAGTTTGTTTTAGTTGTGTTCTGTAGCCAATTGTAGCCCTTTTGTTAGCCCCCAGAATTATGCTGCATTGTTGGTGGTATGACCTAAATTGCCTACTATGAGGAGGAGAATGCTTCCTTGATGATTGTGAAACACCACACCAAACCCTGCTGCTCCTAGGTATCCTTTGGAAGCTCCATCAAAATTGAGGTTGATAAAGTCCAATGGAGGGGGGGACCAATGGGAATGATTGTCCCCTCGAGGAGAAGGACGAGAAGGAGGGAAAATTAAGTCTGCCTCATTCCATTGCTGCAAGCTGACTGTTTATGTTATATTCTGACAAATTTGGATCCAACCGTGATACCAATCAGTCTGGGTGTTTATGAAGATTCTTCTGTTTCTTTCCTTCCAGAGTTGCCAAAGGATAAAACCGAGAAGCAACTTCCAGATGCGATTTAGGACCGGTGACTGAAAAGCCTCGTCTCTCCAAGCTTCGATGGTGTTGTTGATGTTGTCCCTTTTTTTATCCTAGGTGCGCATTATGGTTGTGCAATGGTCCCAAACTTTGGCGTTGTAGGGGCAGGTGTTAAGAAGGTGATTCAAGGTTTCTTCCACTGCCAGGAAAATATGGCAAATGGAAGGTCCAGTAAATCCCCTTTTGGTTAGATTATCCTAGGTGAGAATGTTGCCATGTGCCACCAACCAAAGGAAAATGCTAATTTTTAGCCAGTGTTTCAGAGACCAGATTTTGCGCCAAACTTCCCTTAGGGGAGGGTGGATTGAGATTGGCCTTTAAGCCGTAGGCCTCTTGGATGTTAAAAGTACCCTTTGGAGAGCTTCCCCATCGAAGTATGTCCTCACCTTACAGGATATGAATTTTGCGTTCATTGATCATGTTGTACCAAGGTTGAAGGTTCACATGTGCCTTGACGTGTAGGTCATCTTTATTGGATTTCCAGCATCTCCAGGTGGCATTCGTGGGGTTGACCTTCCAGTAATCTACCACTCTTTTCAGTCCTGCTTGAGTTGTTGGGGGGCAGAAGGTAACGGCCCAATCCTCCAGTGCTAAAATCGGGAGCTATTGCTAGGAATCATTCCAGAAGAGGGCAATTTGACCGTTCCGGATTTCCCAGAAAGTGTGGTTGACTCTAAGGTGGCAATTTTCCCTAGCTGCTATCCAAATCAAGGATCTAGGGGTATCTTTGTTCCAACAAATGAGGCTTCTTTCTGTTTCATTGGGAGTATACTTCCTTCGCCAAATCCTGGCCCAAAGGTATCGAGGTCTCTTCAGCCATCTCCACCAGATCTTGGCGTTGAGTACTTTATTCAGAATAGAGGGATCTTTGATTCCCAGACCCCCTTGAATCTTAGGTCGGCAGAGCTTTTCCCAACTGATCAGAGCAAATTTCTTCCCCGCTTTAAGCCCCTCCTAGAGAAAGTTTTTTTGCAAGGCTTTGATGGCATTGAGGATGAAGTTTGGGGCCGCGAGAGCCGAGAAAGTATAGACAGGTAGCGCTTGTAGGACTGATTTGAGGAGGATGAGGCAACTCGGGAGGTTGAGAGCTCGATAGGTCCAGCAGGAGAGTCTTTTCGAAAAGGAGGTGAGGAGGCCTTCCCAGGCATTGTTTCTGAGGGCTCTATCGAGGAGGGGGATGTTGAGTACTTGGATGGAAGGGAGATTTGAGTGAAACCCAGGATGTCTGAGATGTGAAGTTGAATCAGCAAGGGAGTATTGAAAAAGAAGATGTGGGACTTGTCCTTGTTTATGTCCATTCTCGAGGCTTCACAGAAGGTGTTGATGATTGAGAGAAAACTGAGGGCCTCTTGGACTGTAGGGGAGCCCATCATTAGAGTATCATACACAAATTGGTTGTGTGATATTGGGGGGTTGATGCCATGCATGGGCATCCCTATTATCATCTTGTTTGCTATCGCAGCCTGAATGGAGTGGTTGAGGCCTTCTACCAAGATGATGAAGAGGAACGGAGAAAGGGGGTCCCCTGTCTGATTCCTCTAGAGGGGGAGAAAGGGAGAGAAGGAATTCCATTGATAAGGACTGAGAAGACGGTCGAGGAGGTGAGGTTTAGAATACAGGAAACCCAGGAGGGGTCAAAGCCAAAGGCAAGGAGCATCACCCGCATATAGTCCCAACTTAACTTATCAAAACCTTTGGATAGGTCTAGTTTTTGGAGCATACCTGGAGTTCAGGTCTTCTGAAGAGAATGTATGACTTCATAAGCGAGGATGACGTTGTCCAAGATTTGTCTACCCTCCACATACCCTGATTGTTCTGGCGAGATTATGAAGGGAAGGAGAGGCTTGAGTCGCCTTGCCATCACCTTGGTTAGGAGCTTGTAGATGATGTTACAGAGGGCGATCAGTCGGAACTGCTTAGGATGACTTACACACTCTTCTTTTGGGATGAGGGTAAGGAAAGTGGCATTGAGGGTCGAGAGGACTTTTTCAGAAAGTCTGGAGTCTTCAATGATCTCTAGTACTTCCTCTTTGAGAATTAGCCATCAATGGTGGAAGAAATCTAACGTGAAGCCATCCGGTCCCAGGGACTTTGCCTTGGGGGTGTCCTGGAGAGCCTGGTCAACTTCTTCGAGTATGATGGGTCGAAGTAAGGCCGTGTTTCATTCCTTGGAGATTAAGGAGGGTATGTGCTACGTGATCTGGGCTATAGCTTGAGATCTGTCTCTCTAGGGCTCTGACAAGAGGTTTTGATAATAGGTTACCAGCTCTTCTTCCAATTCCTCATGAGTGTGCATGATTTGCCCATTATCTGAGATGAGTTGGGTGATATGATTAGCATGCCTTCTTTGGATGGCAGACCTATGGAAAAACGTGGTGTTTCAGTCACCCTCTTTGAGCCATTGGATATAAGATTTTTGCCTCCACGGGATTTCTTCTTGGGATTTTCTTTCCTCCATCTTTTATCTGATTGCCTCTTCCTGTAACTTGAGGGGTTCAGATAAACCCATATCCTGGATTTGGCTTTGAATAGTGTGCATTTGTTCCATTAGTTGTCTTTGGGCCTCAAAGATGTTGCCAAAAGTTTGTTTGTTCCAAGTTTTGAGTTTTTGTTTGAAGTTCTTGAGTTTCTACTGAAACCTGTACATCTTAGAGTCATTGGACACAGCAGCCTCCTTCCACCAAGCGTGAGCGTTCTACTGGAAGTCAGGGTGGTTAAGCCAAAACTTCTCCAGTCTAAAGGGTTTACGACCTGGAGTTGTCGGGATGTCCAGCCAGAGTTGGATGGGCCAATGATCAGATCCGTGGAAGTTAAGGATTTTGGCTTCCAAAGCTATACCCTCCAGCATGAGCGAGTCTAAAAGGAGGAAGCGATCCAGTCTACAGGCTATTTGGTGAGATCATGTTCTGCGATTTGTCCAGGTGAAGGTGCCATTGGAGGTGTATGGGTCTACGAGGCCTAGGTTGTCGATTAGGCATTGAAAGCCCCTGAATCTACTTCAAGATGTTGCATTCCTCCTCTTTTTTCATCCAGGTTGCAAATCATGTTGAAATCTCCTCCCAAGATCCATCTGTTCCTCGTTGTTAAAGTGGCTTGATGCTCCAGGCTGCGAAGGAAGGCATGTTTGTCCCTTGAGTTGGTTGGTCCATTGAAATTGGTTAGATATCTGGGCTTGGTGGAACCGATGAGTCGGTAGGCTGTCGTGATAGACCATTTGGTTGTGAATAAGTTGTCCATAGTGACCAAGTTTGGGTTCCAGAGGAGAGCCAGCCCACTTGCTGCACCCATGGCCATTGTGTATATGCCTTGCCCTTGCTTCCGATAGCTGGGGAGGATCTTATCCATCTCTTCTATGGAACATTTTGTTTCTTGAAGTAGCATTATGTTTGGTTTTTCTACAATGAGCATATCTCGTAGTAGCCTCTGTTTACTATGACCGTTCAATACCCTTGTTTCTTTTCATCTTTCTGAGATTTACGTTTTTCTTTCGGCGTCTTTCCCTGGATTCCTAAGCCTGCACTGGATTTGGCGGTAGAGCTGGCTGAAGAGTTGAGGAAGATTTGTGCACTTTTCTCAGTTGATCAAGGGGGATCGTATAAAGTTTGTGATGCATGTAGGCATGTTCCAGATGCTCCAGGTCTGCTCCTGCTAGATCTTTCTCATCTAGTTCCATTTCCACGTCTTCGTCTTCTGCCTCTGAGGGGTCCAGGCCTACAGCAGTGGAGCTAGTTGTAGGGATGATTCGGGTTTTCCCTTGGGTTTCCTGTGCCTTTCCTTTAGCTGGATTAAGGGGTGTTTTCTCTGAGGGTGGGTCTTGTGAGTCTTCCAAGCCTTCTGGTTGTTGTTGCAAGATCTCGAATTGGTTGCTCGTGGTCGGTTCCTTGATGTTTTGGGCGGTTGGATGATTGCCTCCTTGTCTACGCTTTCCCTTCACTGGTATGAATCATTCTTTGTCTTTGTTCTCTTTTCGGTTTCCCTCTTTGCTAAGTGTGTTGAGGGGACAGTCCCTAAAGAGGTGCCCATTCTCATGGCATTTTTGGCATCTAAACGGAATGTGCTCATAGTCGATGGTTTGCATCCATTCCTCATCCTGGTATTCCAGAACGATAGATCTTGGTAGTGGCTTTGCAATGTTCAGATAGACACATATGCATGCGTGTTGTGAGGGAAATCCCCTTATAGACTAGAAAATAGGGTTATCTTATGCATGCAGCTATGACCAAAAGAAATCTACTTTCTACCTTCGTCCCCAGACTTAAACCCCATTCATTTTCAGAAAATACATGGTTAGAGTGACATACCTTGCTCTGGATGTTCAATGTCGATCCCCTTTCACGCTTGACCGCTTGTTGGCAGCTATCCTCTCAAGATTGACCTGTGTACAAAACAAGCAACAAACTACACATGAATTTTACCTATAGACTAATGGGTTAGAGATTCAAACATATATTTACTGATCTATGAAGAACTCATATAGTGGGACGGGAAAAGCATTTCTTTATTATTAACTTTGAATGAATCAACTTACAAATGTTGAGTCTGGCCACTGCTCCGCGAATCCTGATCCTAGGCTCCTCTTCAATGTCCTCCAACTTCTTTGTTTTGTATCTCTTCTTTCACAAGGATGGCTAAAGGGTTGGGACAATAGGAATATGCAATTGGGCAGAGTTTCTTTACTCTCTTTTTTCCTCTTCCAAATGGGACCCCTAGCCCTTCTTTTATAGGCTAGACAAAGCTAGGTATTTGGACGAACCCTCAGCCATGCATGGTCGGGAGTTTCAGTTAACTCACCCAGAGTTGTGTGTTCCGTCGGCAACTTTCCTTTTTTTCATGCTTTTATCGGTCCACGTGGGTTGTTTTAGGTCAGCTAGTGCGTACACGCGTACAGAAATGGAGTATGGCGTGTGGGCCCTTATAAAAGAGGTTTTTTAAAGAGTTGTTCAGCAGTGTTTTTGGCAAAGAAGGGATCTGAGATGGCCTGATGCCAGGTAAGCATGTATGGTGAAAATTAGGGTTATAACAGATGCCCCCTAATGTGTGAGGTCAGAAGAGCATCTGATGGCCGAAATACATTACCAATCTTTACTGATGTGTCGACCAAGTGAGCCCAGGGACCAGGAACCGGGAGGCGTCGTCTACAAAATAACAAATGTCTCACTGAGGTAGGCATACCCATGCTCGAGATAAAATAGAATCATGGCTACCAATCAAATACATTGTAGATCCATATCAGATAACTATATAAAGTGTAACCGCGAACAATACACAACAGAGCTACATCTCAAAAAAATATATATACATATAGAGTATCCATCTTCTAGAAGCTGATACGGCCTGATGGCTGGAGATGAGATCTTCAGAGCTCGAGCAACAACTTCAAAATATTCAAAACTCAAGGTAGGAGTGTAATATGAGTGTACAACTTCACTACCCAGAGGTCTTTGACGGCTCGTCGGTCATGGACTAGATAATCTTGATGATCAGACTGAAGGCTTCATTGATTTCGAACAAGGACTTGATTGGACATTCAGGATGGTCGGGTATGAGGACAAGAGACAAATTGCAGAGGGGCCAACTCAGGCTTGGTAGAAACTTCCCTTGGACAACAGCATGACAAATGATGAAACTTAGGCAACATGGCATTAATCATAAGTTTACGAAGCAGGAGGCAACGCAAACTCTCCATATGTTTGGAAGAATAACCAAACAGGGGAGGACACAACTCTATGTAGCGAGAACAGCTTCCTAAGGTCATACTACATCCCAAAGATTGACGAACAAACGGACAGATGTGCTTTATCCAAGCGCGATTCATTATGCTGCCAATAAAGAAAATACTTTTCCCTTCTTCTTTTTGGGGTATATTTGATTTTTTTGTCCTTTTTCAATAATTTTGGAAAAAAGAATAAAGGAATGTTACGTTATAATGGAGGAATGAGTATTGCAAACATACAAGTTCAAGGCACAAGGACAAGACTGATGTTCAAAATAATGATACTCGGGAAAAATCCTCCAGGGGCCAAGGGTGTTAAAACGCAGAAGCAAATTGTTACAAGGCTGACGTATAAGATATGAAAACGCGGTTAACAAAACACACAATGGTAACGTCCTTTGATGTAAGTTTAACGAGCCCAGAGAAGGTAATCTCGGTGGTTTTTCATATTTAGAGAGTCTGAAAAAACATAAAAGGAGACTCCATTGAGGTACCTTTTTCGAAGATAGTCTAGTCGATTTGAAAAAGGTATAAACTAGCGTCGACAAGACGTCTATTCAAAACCATTTTAACGAGTGTGATAAGGACAAGGTCACTCGGCCATTTTTTCATTTTTAAGGAGTCTGAAAAAAGCTTAACTATGGACTCCGTCAGGAATGTTATTCTGGACCAATTTAACAAGTGTGAAAGAATAAGGTCACTCGGCGATCTTTTCAATTTTAGGGAGTCTGAAAAGAGCTTAACTATGGACTCTGTGGGGGTTCCTTCTTCGTAGGTTTAGTCCCTTAGGCCCGAAAAAGGGATAAAATCATACCTGAGAGTACTCTTCTAAAGAACTGAAGTTCCATAAAGTATACCTTTGTTCGTACAGTTGACCGTCCGGACCGAAAAAGGGGTAAACTACCGCCAGACAAACGTGACTTCAAATTGTAGTTTAACGAGTGTGAAAGGCCACAAGATCGCTCGGCAATTTTTTCATGTTTAGAGGGTCTGAAAAGGGATTAAAAGAAGACCCGTTATTTTTTGGGAGTCCTGAGGGTGAGGTCTAGAGCTAAGAAGAATCATGCAAATGAGGCTCAAACTCGTATTCAGGAAAAGCTACAAGGACTCCCGAGCCTACAGTGTTTTAGAGACAGCATAGATACCATAATGCAACCAGGATCTACATAGGGCATCCATGTTCTGGTAAGATCTACCACCAAGTTGCGACATTTTTAAAGCAGCTATGATGGTTCTGTGTCACAACCTAATGGGATCGATCCTATGGCAAAGGAAAAAGACAACAAGGTACAAAAGTCAGGGTAGAAACCTAACCTATATGCTCAAGTTGATCCTCAGAAAAAAAATTCACGGACCGTCGAAAATTACTCAAAACTCAAAAACAATTGTCCCAATACCCGATCAAATCCCTCCTATATAACTCCTGAATCACTCTAAATGGATTTTGGTATAAATAAAATGACAAGGGAGGCCAAAAAGTTTATAAATAGAAGCTGGCAGCTCATTATCACCATTGTTGATTTGGAAATCGACTCTGGAGCCAAAAGACCCCCTTTGTCAAAAGCGGTGATTCCGGGAGCTACAGTGGACGAAACGAAATTTTGTCTGGACCAAGTAAGTACAAACTCCCTTATCTTTCATTTCATGTCTTTATTTGTGCATTGGATTTCATTTTTTAGGGGGGCGTCGACCTTTAAAAGGTCGGCCCTAGGTCCACGCGGGTTGTCTCTAGATAGGTCGCGTGTACACGTGACTGTCACCATTACAGCACGCATGGACCCCCTTATGGAATGAAAAAGGCATAAAAAGAAAGGGTTAACCCTCCTGAACCTTGGTGTTTTGCAGGATGTATGTCCATTGGAGAGAAAGAGAGCATGAAGAGGTAAATGAGTTGGTCGGGGAAGACCCCAATGTTGTGGCTACTTTGATGCAGTGTGGGTTACTCAAGTTTTTCCTATGTCCTTTCATGCAGGCACAACCTAGGCTATTGAATGCCTTGGTTGACTAATGGCATCCGGATGCAGAGGCATTCATGTTAGAGGGGCAGTCACTGGTGCCCACGGTTGAGGACATTTACTTTTTGACTGGCCTCTCCAAGAGAGGGGAACCAATCAATTTTCGGACTTTTCCTGAGGGGCCGCATAACATAGTGGAATTGATAGGCCTATAATGTGCCGCTGATACAGACCGCGCAAGCACACAGGTTCCCATAAGCAAGATCACTAACTTATCGCTACAAGCGATAGTATTTCTTATTGGGCGAATTATTGGTTCTGCGGCTCTACATCAGGCATCCCATGCATAGATGAACTGTGCAGTCCAGTGCTTAAATGCACAAGTTTTTAATTGGAGTACCACATTGCTTGAGTGTATGAAAAGACAACTGATAGATTGTCGTTTACGGACACATAGGAACTTTGATCTCGTGACCGTTTTGTGTTCGTTCTTTTTTGAGAGAGTTCCGAGTTTTAGTCCTCGAGTAGTGGTACGAGGAAATCATGCCTCTCTTCCTACTGTGTGTAGATGGGTAGTATTACTGTCGCGACAGGGTGGCGGAAGGACCAATGAGTCCTTCGATGATGACTTCTTTGTGTGGTTGTCACGACAGATCCTGGTTATAGAGGATTACCCCTATGTCGAGATTGATTTTTCGAGAGACCCTGAGATACCCGTACCTCCTAGTGAGGAGTGAGGGGAGATGGGTAAGTCTCCACCTTTGTAGTTTTTTGTGTTTTAAACATATGTAATTTTTATGTTGTTTTGGTATATATATCATTTTTTTTGTTATGCCAGAGTATTTGACGGATATGTGTTCATTGTGTGTAGATGTGGGACCAGTGCAACCCGCTGACTATGCGAGGAACATGCGTCGTCCTCGGACATGGGCCGCACCTATCGATGTAGGGGGACCAGCAGTAGCAGGAGATGTTCCAGCCAGGGAGGCTGAGAAGGTACTGAGACAAGTCGAGCGTAACTTTACTACACTCACTCGCACCATCCTGATGGCAGAGATTGAGGACCTCCCACCATCTATGCAGCCTCATGTAGTGGGGGAACCACGGACGTGGGTTCGGTTGTTTCGGCGTTTAGCCAATGCTATGGACCAGTATAACAGGGCCCACAGGCCCTGACTTTAGCTAGACATTTTGACGTGCCACAAGCACTACTTGTATATATTTTTTGAGGGCATAAGCCCTATGACTCGTTATTGGTCCTATTTTTGAGAAGCTTGCGTCCATCGGTGTATTCTGGTTACTTTATGATATTATATATGGTTTTTTTGTATTTCGTGTCTTATGGATCATGTGTGCAAATAATGTATTTACATGTTTACGTGAATGTGCTTTCATATGTGTGCAAGATGCCAATCTAAAATTTGATTAGCTAGAGTATATGTAACTTGGTTTAATCTCCTAGGAACATGAAAATATGTAATATAATCAAAGTTTTGTTCTAAGAGACATACCCTAAGGAATCGTCGGTGTAAAGTTGAATCATGAACCTGGTATACTCTATTTAACTGAGACACAGCAAAGCGTCATGAAGCAACTCAATAACTGCACTATACTCGACGACATTATTTGTGGTGTCACCTAAGCATATACCTCCGGAAGATAATAACTGGCCTTGAGGTGTAAAGATTACCCAAGCTGCGGAGGCAAGACTCTGAGTGTGCTGACTAGCACCGTCTGCATACCCAACGAACACCTCGGAATCACTTGACATCCGCCACAGTGACAAAAGATAACATCAATGACACGTCCATAACACTAAAAGAAACTAAAAAGTAATAGCACAAAGACTATACATATGTTACAAAAAGTTACCCACAGTGACCTGCTTATGAGTAATACTTCTTGAGGTAGAGCCCATTTCTAGGCTCTGCCAAAGCATTCCCTTCAAAATCATCCACACGATAAGAGCCCTTTTTTAAAACCTCTTTTATGATGAAAGGTCTAAACCACATGGGTTTGAATTTTTCTGCCCCCAGGGGGTCCTTATCTTGGTCATAGACTAGGACAAGGTTGCCTTCAGAGAAAATCCAAGGATGAATGGCCCTATCATACTAACACTTGACCTTATGTTTGTGAGCCTCGTTGGCCAGGGCCGCATCACGATGTTGTTCATTGAGCTGCTCAAGGTATACTAACCGTTCTTCAAGTGGAGAAGTGTCTGGCAGTAATTGTACTGCCAACTTTAGAGACGGGATCTGACATTCGATGGGTAAGACTGCCTCCAGCCCGTAAACGAGTTGAAAAGGTGAGAAATTGGTTGCAGTCTTAACAGATGTTTGGTAAGCCCATAATGCTAAGTATAACATCAAAATGCCAATTTGACTTGGCTGAGTTGATAGTTCGTTGTAGAATAGTCTTAAGAGTTTTGTTTACAGCTTCCACCTACCCATTTGCTTGGGGGTAGTAGGGTGATGAATGTTCCTGCCGTAACCCAAGCTTTGACGTTAACTCGGTCATCATCTGGTTCTGAAAGTGACTGCCATGGTCAGTGACAATCTCTCTTGGGACGTCGAACCTTGCTATTATCTGATTGAATAAAAAGAGAGTTGCAATCTCTCCATCATCTTTAAACGTTGGCATAGCTTCAACCCACTTTGTGAAGTAATCTACAGCTACGATGATATAGCGGTGCCCCCTTGTTGAAGGAGGGTTGCATGTAGTGTAATCAATCCCCCACTTGGTGAAGGGACCAACTATGATGACAGGAAACATGGGAGCAGGATGTGCCCTCATCTTCCGAGAGAAGATTTGGCACGGATGGCACTTCTTGATTGATTCAATACAATCCTTGATAAGTGTCGGCCAGAAGTAACCTGCTCGTAGAATCTTTTGGGTTGTTTCCAACCCAGACAAATGACCGCCACAAGCTCCAGTATGGAAATCGTTAAGAATGATAACCGCTTATTTGTGAGTGAGACATCGGCGTAGGATGCAGTCTACACCTCTTCGATACAATGTATCATCAAGTATGAGATAATTCTTAGCCTGATGGCGTATGCGTCGACGCTCATCATGAGAAGCAGTAGTGGGGAACTTCAAAGTCTGGAGATAGATAAGTATATCTCCATACCAGAGATCTGAAGAGGTGATCAAAAACATATCTCCTCTAATAGGCGACTCTTCGGGCACAAGATCACCTGACTCAACCAGAAGTTCCGAAATAAGTTCTGCGAAGACCAGTGACTTTTTGGACTTCCCTGAAACGAAATCCAAGTCAAACTCCTGGAGGATGACTATCCATCTACTAATTTTTTTGCCTATTACCCGTCGTGTCAACATGTACTAAAATGGATTTACGACAACAATAACGGTGGTCTTGCGAAACAGAACATAATAACGGAACCGTTGAACAGCATGGACTACTTCCAACGCAAGTTTTTCAGTATGAGAATAATTGAGTTATGGTCCTACAAGGCCTCAGCTCAGGTAATAGATGACATATTCTGAGAACAAGTCATCTTCCTGAACTAAGATCATGCCAATGGTTGACTCTGTTGCAGCTAGATATAATAGGAAATCCTTGTTATAGTTAGGTGGTCGGAGCAGAGAGGCAGTGGTGAGTGCATGTTTCAATGTGGCAAAAGAGCGTTGAGAAGCATCGTCCCAACAAAAGGGAATGTATTTTTTAAGCGCATAAATCCCTTGGTGATCTTGGCGTAGTTAGCGATAAAGCATCTTAGAAAAATTGCCTTGCCCTGTAGACTCTGAAGTTGAAGGACTGTGCGTGGGGGGGGCAATTGAATTATTGCCTCAACCTTGAGAGGATCGACCATGATCCCTATTGTTGACACTATGAAACCTAACAATCGTCCTGATGTTACGCAGAAGTTGCACTTGTTTGAGGTAGCGACAACGTTCGAAGATATGTCAGAGGTGTGTGGGGTGATCCATTCTCTTGCAAGATCGAGATGCTAAATCATCTAAATAGGCCTCGACTATGTGTTTGAGGTCATGGAAAGAAAAAGACATGGCCCGCTGAAAGATGGCTCCAGCATTTTTTAGACCAAAAGGCATCTTACGATAAGCGAATGTACCCCATGGACAGATGAATGTCGTTTTGTGTTGGTCTTCGGGTTTGATTTGTATTTAATTATATCCAGAAAAATCATCCATGAAATAAAAGGCTTCGCAACCTGCACATTCATCAATGATCTGGTCAATGAACGGTGTGGGAAAATTATCTTTGGAACATGCCTTGTTCAAATCACGGAAGTCAGTACATACATGAATCATGCCTTGTTTTTTATTGATCGGCACGGGGTTTGACACCCATTGGGTCAAATGGATAGGATAGATAAACCCAACTTTTAGCAATTTCTCAACCTCAACCTTAATGGTTGTTGCTTTCTTAGGATTAACTGGATGAAGCTTCTGCCAAACCGGCTTGGCATCAGGATATGTTGTGATTTCATGTTCAACTATTTTTGGATCAATGCCTGGAATTTCCTCGTAAGACCAGGCAAAAACGTCGCAGAATTATTTGAAAATATCTGTGTAGATTTGAATCTCTCCAGGGGAGCAGTCAGCTCTGACGAAAACATTCTCCATGACGCTAGGGTTTCGAGAGATATTGACCGGTATGGTTTCAACAGTGGTTTCCATATTACCCTTAGCATAAACTTCGTGGGTAGCTAAGAGATTAATAGGACAAGACCGATCTCCCGTCATAGTCACGGTGAATTCTCCTGCTTTGATTCGGCTTAATGCTAGGAGGAAGTATAATCTGTGATGAAGATATTCCTAGGGTTTGTCCAGATGAGTCATTGCTTCAATTATTGCTTCATCAAAGGGAAAGACCAAGTCTAACTAATCGATCCCAGTGAGAGAACTCTAAGCCCAAATAGGCTCTAGAAGTGGATTGAAATCTTGTGCGGGAGTTGGATCAGTGCTAGCTGAAGCTTGCTGGACTAAAGAGTACGCTACTTCAGCTGCGGACAAGGGCATGGACATGCCCGGGTGCCCTGTCCCATCCATTGTGGCCGATGGGGAAGGAAGTATCCACGGATCCTCGAAGTAAGTCATGTGGAATGACGAAACTTGAAAAATCTCAACCTTATGGTGATTGGATATAAACTTGATATTGCCTTGAGGGGGCAGGTAATCGAAGGTACCCATCAAAGATGGGCACAAACCAACCCCGACATTGATGACACCTGGTTGAGGATTATCAATCATCAGGATCGTGGATTCCCCCAATGCAGGGTCAGGTCTGGAGAAAGACAATCGATCGATGGTCACTATCTGGCCCTCGTGTGGAAACAATAAGACCCGAAAAACTGTAGCAACCACTGCTTGCATGGCATAAGTCCAAATCCTTCGTAACAAGAGGTTATAGTCTAGGGGAACATCGACTACCTCTACTTCGACACACATGGTCTTCCCTCCTAACTGCACGGGGAAAGAAGGAAGGATACCATGTGGTCGGAACGAACGATCGTCAAAAGCGGTGAGGAGAGTAGGTGACAAAGAAAAAATGGGCTGGCCAACGACCTTCCAACATGCCAACGACATAACGCATGTCGAGGTGCCCTCATCAACCACCATGCGGAAGATATTCCGAGTAAAAATTTTCGTGGGATAAGCCACTACTATCTGAAATTCTACGTGGTAAGGCAAACGAGGTTTTAATTCGATTGTATCCAGCATGATTGTACCCGGATTACAAGTCTCGGTAGATCCTAAAGAGGTTAACAAGGCTTTCCTCTGGGAAGGGAAACTTTGGAGGACCTCCAAAGCGGACATTGCACAAGGGGTTTGTGATAAATCTTCCACCATAGAGTAGTTATGGGTGGCCCTTGCGTTTGGGTTATGAAAAGATTTTTTGAATGCGCCTTTGGGAATGCGTGTCATTGTTTTGCCCAACGTCCTCTAAACATGTAGAGGAAGAGATGGGAGTTCAACTTCTTTACCCTTCTCAAAAGTGTTTGGTTTACTATAGTCATGCGCTCTAGTCGATATGAAAGCATCCCCCTTCACCATATATACGTTCGCGGATGTGGGGTTGTTTGAAGACGGAGAGGGTTCTTGGCTACCCCCTTCCATGCTTGCATAGGCTTGGGTTATATTTTTCCCATGTTGAAATGGATTGGTCAACACAGCAAGTTGTTGCTGCGTCACAAACTTTTGGTCTTCTGCAAGCCGAGGACATAGATGGGTCGGGTGGTCTTCCGTGCACAAGTTGCATGGATACCTCACCTTTTGTTTCTTAGTGTTGTCCCTACCAGCATTATCGGTAGGTTTTTTATCCCCCTTACCCTTCTTTCGTTGTTTTTTCTTTCCTTCAGGTTGTTGGGTGGCCTTTGGGTTAGTCGATTGCACTGTGTGTACCTATGACGTTTTGGTAGGGGGAGCAGTCAAAGTAGTAGTTTGGTCGGCCACTGTGTGTTGTATAGATAATTGTTGCAACTGCTTCATCAATTGCTCAGCGAGATTTATTTATGTTGAACCAACAATACCATTGGCATGTGGTCCAGCTCTCTGTCTAGTTTTATCCAGTATTGAGCGTGGCGCATCTGGCAAAATGTTGTATAATAAACCGGACAGAGAATAGATGAGTTCAAATTGTTGAGCTCTCATGCTGGCATCTTCTTCGGAGAATACTCGTGACGTCGCAACATCTTTGGATAACTGTGGGACCAAAGACTTAAGGAACCACTCAAGTAGGAATGCTGGTGGGACTGGCACCTTAATTAAACTCTTTCGGCATCTCCATTCTCAGATGTGATCCGAGATATGGTCCGTTGTTTTCTGTTTGAAATTGGCAAGTAGCTCTGTGCCAGCGTCGTATCTCACAGGTAACTGGAAATGGTTTAGGAAATCCATTTTCAGTTCCCCAAAGGAAGAGTATCTTGAGCGATCGAGCTCAATGTACCATTTTGTGGCACTCTCAATGAGAGTACGTTGAAACAATCACAACTGTATGGAGTCATCTTTCAATGAGTTAAATGAGAACCAAAGATGGAAGGTAGTCACATGATCTCCTGGATCTTCGTTAGGCTTGGCTTCGAACTTTAGGATGTCCGAAGGCAACTTCGTCGGCATAGGAGGCCAACGCGAATCGTGACAGATAGGGTCATTCAACAACCTTGTCAAATATGGCAAGTGCAAAGTCGCCAGGAAGGGTAGTTTGGGTTGTTGGTTGATAACCTGGGAAAAAGGGGCCTGGAGTTTGACTGGCACCAGGTTGCCAGGAAAAGTTTGGCTATTGGCCCAGATTCTGGTAGAAACCATGGCCCTGACCAGCGTATGGATTTTGTGTATGTGGAGACTTCGTCGGTCGATTTCCAAAATAGGACATAGATGGTTGGGCATGCATTACATTCAAAGGACTTTGGGAAGGGTTGCCCCATGTCAGTCCTGTGGGGATAGGCATAGTATTTTGTCTGGGGTTCCATTAATTGTGGAAATAATTACCCCAGATCGACATTCTGGATGAGGGAACGGATCCCTGCCAAGAATTCCAAGGCCCTGATGCGGAAGAAGTTCCTAGATTTTCCCCATGTGCAGGAATAGTACCCTGCATAGGAATCAATTGTCCAAAACTAGGATTGCCCCCAGTCGGGAAGGAAGCTGACGAGAAGGCATTGTTACCAAACGTTCCTATCAAAGAAAATGGTGTCGAACCTACCGGCATACTATGCAAAGGTGGTCCTTGACTCCCCGCTCCAAATAAACTATGGTGTGTAGGTTGCCTGGCGGATTGTTGATGCGAGCCACCGAGTGAAGGGGACGAAGGAGGTATATGACCTCCTCCATAAGGGAAAGTGTTAAAAGGAGCAGGAGTGCCCCCCATGTGACCTTGCAGAGGAGCATTAGAGCTCCCTGCCCCCAGACCTGAAGTCTGTAAAGTGGAGTAGGAAAGTACAGGACTTGTACCCGAACTAGACATCCCGTAAGATAACGGAGGACCTATCGCACTTAGTGTAAAAGGGGTTGTGGCCACCGCAAAAGACAGGATCGGACCACTGTGCGATGTAGTTGTGGTCGAGAGCATGGTGGCTCGGACCGGTGACGGTGGGTTAGGAGGTGGAAATTCTCCTGTGGTGACAACCGTAGTGGGAATTGAAGAATTCCCAGAAGGAATAACAACATTTGTTTCCATTGCTGTATGCAACACTATCTGGCGCTCATAAAATTGAATTGGTATGATGAAATGTGCCAAGAAATCAGTGGTTTGGGTTTCAATTGGGCCAAGAGCGTTCGCTTCAAGGTCCAAAATGGTAGATTCCTCCAGATGTTGGTCGGGCACAATTGCTTGTGACCCAGTCGCTTCAAAAGACCCTTGTTGGTCTAGCTTTCGCCTTAATGGTGGCGGGGGTGGCTCCAGTGTAACCGGTGACAGGCCAAGAAGCCTTCGTGGCCGGCGGAGCTCGTGATCCTCCACTGTGTAAGAAGATCAAAGACACTCTAGGGTAGTCTAAACGTTCAAAAGTAACACACACTAAAAAAGTCCCTAGAAGATAAGACGGGCAAACACTAAATTAATTGGAAGATTAGTTACAACAACCAACACTAGAGCAACTTACTGGTGCAAGTGAAACTTGAACACGGAAGCACCCTCCAGGTATACTCTACAAAGCATGGCCTGATGTCTGTCCTAGGTACCGCAGTATACCCCCGCAGTCACCTGTGTATGTCCCTAAAAAAGATAGGCAACTAGGTTGCCAGTGCGTGAACAATCACCAGGCGGGTACAGTCGAAAGTCGGATAGACCACAATGAGCAGGGTATCGAGCCCGAAACCTGTCAAGGGTATCGAAAGTAAGTGGTCCAGAAGAAAACTGAGGATCTCGAACGGATTCGAGACCCACGAAGCCCCGTGGCAAATGCAATCGATGGAATCCCAAAACAAGCCCTCTATATGTGTTCTCCACTACGATTGGTCCAGCTTTGGAGGGGTTATCTTCGCTACCTTTCCGCACGCGACCTCGTGTTTATACCCTGTGTTAGAGGGGGTTCCCAGATAACTTTCATGATACTGGACTTAGACACTCCCTAACTCAGACTCCAATGTTTGATTTTAAATGGCCTTGAAGAGTTTCCTCTTCAACCTAATCCAAGGCCCTAATCCTGAACTAGTTGGTTAACCCTACAAACATAAAAATATAATAAATTTTAGATTTAGCGTTAATTTTATGGCTTATCTTATGTCAAGGGGTATTAAAGTGAAACTGATGATGTGTAAAAGACGAAATCAAAAATGAATAAAAAGATGGAAACAAAAACTTTTACTTAATGCAAAATTTCAACAACTTTTCAAATTTTTTTATTTTTATTTTTCTAAGATCTTTTGAATTGGCAAACTTAAAGAAGGATTTCACTCGACTACGAGCTACTTACGATCTAAGTGAACTATCAAGAACTTAAGAAAACAAAGATTTTTCCCTGGCTAATAATGCAGAATCACACTCTTCAACCAAACAAGAAAATGAACGAGATCTTTTTTTTTATTAAAATGTTGATAAAGAGAAAAGGAAAAATACCAACAAGAAAACACCAAGAAAAACAATTCTGGCCTAATCACAGATCGCAAAGAATCACTTCAACAAATCACACACTACAACTTTTAAAAAATGACTCTCACACTTGTCTAAAAACCCTAAAAAAAATTATTTTTAATGACAACTTTTAAATGAGAAAAAACAAGCTAAGGCTAAGATTAATCCTAAGTTATTGACTGCTAAGACAGATATTCAAAAACCTGAGAGGTATAACTCTCATCAAGGGTAAGGATGGATGCCTTACCCTCAACAAAAACTATCCTACACAAGCACGCTACTGATAATCCAACAGCAAGCGTGTGAACGCAAGCTGTATAGGGTCAGAGGGCGTGTACACGCGGGCTGACCTTCTACAGGCTGCATGTATATCTAAAACTCTAAGAAAAAATAACAACAGACAATCCAAACCAGCAAGAGACCTCTCATATTGAGAACCAGGATCTCTTGAAGGCTTGTACACTCTTTTTAACAGAAAAAGAAAATAATGTAAGGAAAAAATTCGTAGAACAAAAAAATCCGAGACAAGACTGCAAACAACCAAGACTTAGAAAGAATTCCAGAAAACCCCTGAGAATGTCTGATTCTGACAGGGAAGAGGAGGACTGCCTCAAAACTTTTCTGGACTCTACACACTACTACTACTTCTTCAGCTAGCGTTTACACGCGGGTTGTAAGAGAGTAGGGCACGGGTACACGCGTGCAGACCTTATACAGGCCACGTGTACCTCTGTGGGTCTCGAAAAAACACAGTCAAGCAAATAACAGAGCTAGCTAGTATAGGAAACCAGACTCTTTGCTAGCTCAGACCTAACAGAAACTAAAAAAATAGGCAAGAACACAAGTCTTTTAAAGCTACCCAAAAAATAAAATTCTAGGAACCCTAGAGACTTTCCCCAGTACGGTCGCCAATTCTGTTGTGAGGGAAATCCCCTTACGGACTAGCAAATAGGGTTATCTTATGCATGCAGCTATGACCGAAAGAAATCTACTTTCTACCTTCGTCCCCAGACTTAAACCCCATTCCTTTTCAGCAAATACATGGTTAGAGCGACATACCTTGTTCCGGATGTTCGATGTCGATCCCCTTTCACGCTTGACCGCTTGTTGGCAGTTATCCTCTCAAGATTGACCTGCATACAAAACAAGCAACAAATTACACACGCATTTTACCTATAGACTAATGGGTTAGAGATTCAAACATATATTTATTGATCTATGAAGAACCCATATAGTGGGATGGGAAAAGCATTTCTTTATTATTAACTTTGAATGAATCAACTTACAAATGTCGAGACCAGCCACTGCTCCGCGAATCTTGATCCTGGGCTCCTCTTCAATGTCCTCCAACTTCTTTGCTTTGTATCTCTTCTTGCACAAGGATGGATAAAGGGTTGGGACAATAGGAATATGCAATTGAGCAGAGTTTCTTTACTCTCTTTTTTCCTCTTCCAAATGGGACCCCTAGCCCTTCTTTTATAGGCTAGAAGAAGCTAGGTATTTGGACGAACCCTCGGTCGTGCATGGCCGGGAGTTTTAGTTAACTCACCCAGAGCTGTGTGTTCTGTCGGTAACTTTCCTTTTTTTCGTACTTTCGTCGGTCCACACAGCTTGTTTTAGGTCATCTAGCGTGTACATGCATGCAGTAATGGAGTAGGGTGCATGGGCCCTTATAAAAGAGGTTTTTTAAAGAGTTGTTCAGCAGTGCTTTTGGCAAAGAAGGGATCTAAGATGGCCTGATGCCAGGTAAGCATGTATGGTGCAAATTAGGGTTATAACAGATGCCCCCTAATGTGTGAGGTCAGAAGAGCATCTGATGGCCGAAATACATTACCAATCTTTACTATTGTGCCGAACAAGTGAGCCCAGGGACCAGGAACCGGGAGGCGTCGTCTGCAAAATAAAAAATGTCTCACCGAGGCGGGCATACCCATGCTCGGGATAAAATAGAATCATGGCTACCAATCAAATACACTATAGATCCATGTCAGATAACCATATAAAGTGTAGTCGCGAACAATACACAATGGAGTTACATCTCGAAAAAAAAGATATACATATAGAGTATCCATCTTCTAGAAGTTGATACGGCCTGATGGCTAGAGATGAGATCTTCAGATCTCGAGCAACAACTTCAAAATCTTCAAAACTCAAGGTAGGAGTGTAATATGAGTGTACGACTTCACTACCCAGAGGTCTTCGACGGCTCGTCGATCATGGACTAGATAATCTTGATGATCAGACTGAAGGCTTCATTGATTTCGAACAAGGACTTGATTGGACATTCAGGATGGTCGGGTATGAGGACAAGAGACAAATTGCAGAGGGGTCGACTCAGGCTTGGTAGAAACTTCCCTTAGACAACAGCACGACAAATGATGAAACTTAGGCAGCATGGCATTAATCATAAGTTTACGAAGCATGAGGCAACGCAAACTCTCCATATGTTTGGAAGAATAACCAAACGGGGGAGGACACAACTCTATGTAGTGAGAACAGCTTCCTAAGGTCGTACTACATCCCAAAGCTTGATGAACAAACGGACAGATGTGCTTTATCCAAGGGCGACTCATTATGCTGTCAATAAAGAAAATACTTTTCCCTTCCTCTTTTTGGGGTATATTTGATTTTTTTGTCTTTTTTCAATAATTTTGGAAAAAAGAATAAAGGAATGTTACGTTAAAATGGAGGAATGAGTGTTGCAAACATACAAGTTCAAGGCACAAGGACAAGACTGATGTTCAAAATAATGATACTCGGGAAAAATCCTCCGGGGGCCAAGGGTGTTAAAACGTAGAAGCAAACTGTTACAAGGTTGGTGTATAAGATATGCAAACACGGTTAACAAAACACACAATGGTAACGTCCTTCGATGTAAGTTTAATGAGCCCAGAGAAGGTAAGCTCGATGGTTTTTCATATTTAGAGAGTCTGAAAAAACATAAAAGGAGACTCAATTGGGGTACCTTTTTCGAAGATAGTCTAGTCGGTTCGAAAAAGGGATAAACTAGCATCGACAAGACGTATATTCAAAACCATTTTAACGAGTGTGATAAGGACAAGGTCACTCGACCATTTTTTCATTTTTAAGGAGTCTGAAAAAAGATTAACTATGGACTCCGTCAGGAATGTTCTTCTGGACCAGTTTAACGAGTGTGAAAGACTAAGGTCACTCGGAGATCTTTTCAATTTTAGGGAGTCTGAAAAGAGCTTAACTATGGACTCCGTGGGGGTTCCTTCTTCGTAAGTTTAGTCCCTCAGGCCCGAAAAAGGGATAAAATCATACCTGAGAGTACTCTTCTAAAGAACTGAAGTTCCATAGAGTATACCTTTGTTCGTACAGTTGACCGTCCGGACCGAAAAAGGGGTAAACTAACGTCGAACAGACATGACTTCAAATTGCAGTTTAACGAGCGTGAAAGGCCACAAGATCGCTCGACAATTTTTTCATGTTTAGAGGGTCTGAAAAGGGCTTAAAAGAAGACCCATTATTTTTTGGGAGTCTTGAGGGTGAGGTCTAGAGCGAATAAGAATCATGCAAATGAGGCTCAAACTTGTATTCAGGAAAATCTACAAGGACTCCTGAGCCTACAATGTTTTAGAGACAGCATAGATACCATAATGCAACCAGGATCTACCTAGGGCATCCATGTTCCAGTAAGATCTACCACCAAGTTGCGACATTTTTAAAGCAACTATGATGATTATGTGTCACAACCTAATGGGATCGATCCTATGGAAAAGGAAAAAGACAACAAGGTACAAAAGTCAGGGTAGAAACCTAACCTATATGCTCAAGTTGATCCTCGAAAAAAAAAAATCACGGACCGTCGAAAATTACTCAAAACTCAAAAAAAATTGTCCCAATATCCAATCAAATACCTCCTATATAACTCCTGAATCACTCTAAATGGCTTTTGGTATAAAGAAAATGACAAGGGAGGCCAAAAAAGTGACAAAAAGAGGCCAAAAAGTCTATAAATAGAAGCTGGCAGCTCATTATCACCATTGTTGATTTGGAAATCGACTCTGGAGCCAAAAGACCCCCTTTGTCAAAAGTAGTGATTCTGGGAGCTACAGTGGACGAAACGAACTTCTATCTGGACCAAGTAAGTACAAACTCCCTTATCTTGCATTTCATGTCTTTATTTGTGCATTGGGTTTCATTTTTTAGGGGGGCGTCAACCTTTTAAAGGTCGGCCCTAGGTCCATGCGGGTTGTCTTTGGACAGGCCGCGTGTACACGCGACTATCACCATTACAGCACACGTGGACCCCTTTATGGAATGAAAAAGGCATAAAAAGCAAGGGTTAACCCTCCTGAACCTTGGTGTTTTGCAGGATGTATGTCCATTGGAGAGAAAGAGAGCATGAAGAGGTAAATGAGTTGGTCAGGGAAGACCCCAATGTTGTGGCTACTTTGATGCAGTGTGGCTTACTCAAGTTTAGTGGCTTCCGAAGATTTGACGTACACTCCTATTATATATCCTATGCCCGCCAGGACCTCTTCCAGCCAGAACTCCTGAAGAAAGGAATATAGCCTTAACCAGACTAGGGCGTGTGCAAAGTCCTTCAATTCAGGGCTAAATTTTTCTGTTCGGAATCTCAAAAAAAGACCCGTCGAGTTAAAGAAATATGGTCCACCATCGAAGATACGATTCCTGTCTTCTAGGTTATGCAGGATTATGGTGAAAAATCCCTTGGAGCCCAGTTGCAGATCAAAGTGACCTTTGGGCTTCCACCATTGATATATCCATTTCACCAGTTCCTTTTCTGAGGGCCAGAGCCCTAAAAATTTGTCGATTAGAGTGTAGTCTCTCATGTATTGCTTCTATTCCTCAATCTGAGGTATGCTTACAACGTATTTCGGGTCTTGCGGTGCTTGGGGGATACATTTCCCTTGTACCCAAGGTCGAGTCATACTTGTCATGACTGGAGCTTTCCCTGAATCTATATCCATCTCTCGGTCTTTGAATGTTCCCTCATAAATGAGTTGTGATCTAAGATCTGAGGGAGGTTCGAAGGTTGGGCACTTGGAGCCGCCTCCATTTTTTCCTTGTGCAGTTGCATCGTTGTAGGAAGGGCCTCTTAACCCTCCTTCACTCAAAACCATTGTGCCCCTGCGGGGTGACGTGGTGCACCAGATCAGAAGTAACCCTAACCCTAGCACCTAAACAAAAACCGTTTACATAACCTCTATTAAGGAAAGCTCCTATCAAATACATAATTAATAAATGTAACAATATATAAATTATTTGAGAAAGAGATATAAGTGTGAGTTATTAAATTATTTGAGAAAGAGATATAATTGTGAGTTATTGAGCACATCTTTGAAAATATCATGAACTTCAGATTGTGATTTTCTATTTTCAAAGCCAATATCACAAGTTACACTTACTTTTTGAATTATTCAAGTTGTTTTTTTTTCCATAATGCATAATTTTCTAATTTTCTAATGAAACCAATTATATATCACACAATATAATATAGAATAAACCAATTATATATCACACAATATAATATAGAATAAACCAATTATATATCACACAATATAATATATAATAGGAATGTAATTAATATACTGTTTTTCCAAGAAAATTATATATAAATAATAATATCTTAGTATTCCATAATAAAATGACTTATTTTCATAGATGATGGTGAACATGTTAACATAACAAAAGGAAGATTGTGATAATTAAATCTTAAAAAATTATCTTGGATAGTTTTATTTATGACAATAATAGCTTAGAGGAAGTTCATTGGTACAAGTATTTTGGAATCGATATTCATCACAAGGAACAATAACATTGAGAAAATGATAAATGGAGGGTGGAAAGTTGATCTTTTGGCTATGGGATAAGAAAAACATCATCTTTGAGACTCTAGTGACTCTTGTTATCTTATATGGCTGTGAAGTTTGGGGATGCACTATCTCTCAAGAACATAGATGATTTTAGTGGCTAAATTTCGCAAAACATTTTACATTTTAGAAAAGTATTGGGAAACATTTTACATTTTTCATATTAAGGACTAGTAAGATTAGCCCAGGTTTCTACATTTTAATATACATTTACATCCTTAAAATTATCCGTGCTCCAGAATGAGAAAGATAGAGTAGATCCAAAATAATTTTATCACTTATAATCTTAAAATTAAAGGCAATACACCCTACCCTACCCTCCTCATAAAACCGAGTCTTTCCCCCATTGATAGCACAACTATGATTAGGTACTTAATGTACAATAAAAAGATAAACAATATGGATGACACAAGGCTCCCCAAAATTGTTTTAAACTCCAGCCAAAATCACCAGCACCTCAAGAGGGGATGACATAATGATGGGAAGTCTCCTGGAATAAAGGAAGAAGTTATTGTGGAGAATATGGAGAATGTTTGGTGCAATAAATAATTATAGGATGAAAGAAAATTAAGATACTATAAGAAGGTGGTTAACCCTAATCTTGAAGATCAAGAGTATCTCTTTATTTTGACTAGGGTGAGGAAGAGAATCAATATTGCTAAAACAATAACTAATTCTCTTTAGATGCATAGTGAGATTGGACATTGGATAGTTCCCAAAACACCATGGCATGAAAAAATCTCTCACCTTTGTGATGTTCATAGGGTTGAATATGAAAAACACTTTATCCTAGTGCCTTGCATATACCCAAATTAGATCTCAATTTGAAAATATTTGTCACAATACCAACCTTCATAACCTTCTAAGTCATCAAAATTACAATACTTCTGCTAAGCATCGAAATAACATTCTAAAGAAGTCCAAGTAATCTCTTACCTTTCTTAAGGTCAGATAGACCAATCTTGGTCTCAGTGGATGTTAACAACCATCATCACCATCATCATAATATAATTATTATTGTAATAATCATTATCAAATATAATTAATATATGAGTGGGTGCAAGCTAATGATGGTCACTAAAAATGAGTTACTGGCAAACAAACATGGAAAATACAACAATCTATTATCTTGGAGGGATAGCCTATATGAAATTTGAGTTTTTCTAACACTAGTGTGTTATTTTTCATTCAAAAGATAATTCATATGTTTTTGTTATTGTTGGTGTTGAATATCTAAACTATGGAATTTCCTTAAAAAAAATGTAGAATTGTAGATAACATATTGTTCTTGTGCGTGGGTATTTTTTCAAATATATCTATATATATATATATAATGAAATTCATTATTTCCTTGAAATTACAAGGCCTTCTGTTAGTATTGGGTACAAGGGTCTTAATATTATAAAACCATTTTTTTTAATTGTAGATTTTAGTTTGTACTAGTGTAGCCTATAACTTATTTTAAAAATAGTTAAGATGAAGAAAAAAATATAGCAGACATAAAATAGTTAATACATTTTAAGATTCTTAAGACAAAA